>FXXK01002379.1:0-11840 GCA_900184695.1 Betula pendula | reverse complement strand
CAATTTCCGGGATGATTTGATTTCACCAACAGTTTGATCCGACATTGGAAATTCTGAAAGGAATTCAGGTCAAGGGTTTGATTGGAATTCAGCTAATGAAATCCTAACCTTGAAATTCCGAAATATAGGGCTTTGTGTTAGAGACAGTGATTGAGTTTTAGGCTTTATTTTTTAGGTTTTTCAATAATTTTCGGATTGCTAAAGAATATTAGTGTGATTGGAATTTTGAAATTCAGAAACATTTCAGATTTGATCGGATAAAGCATGGAAGTGGATACTCTTGCTTTGGGCGCCTTCACTGCTGATGAAATTGAAGTGTCTGACATCCTTCTCCAGCTTTCTGCTTCGTCCTCCAAATTGGGGCCTTGCCGCAATTGCTTAAGAGTTAAGTGGGGCATCCAGAGAAAGAGATCAAACCGACTTCCTAAACCTGTGAAAGATGCAACCAAGGTTTCTTCCTCACTGACCGAATCCCAAGAGAACATGAGAAGGAAGGAGATCTTGAAAAGGAAGAGGGAGTCAGGGGATTTGACGGATGATTCTGACCACATGGAGGCTTTCAACTTGGGTTTGAAAGCAAGGAAACAGGATAATTGTCTGGGTCCACGTGGAGTTCTTCATCACCATGTCCATTTTGACTTCTTGGCCCCAGGGTTGGATATGAAGGTGGCATACATCCCTTATGAGTCATTGGCCCCATGGCGGCTCAATCAAGAGGGAGAAGGTTTAAGTTCTGCAGCCATTGCTGGCTATGGACCACGCTATGTGGTGCCTCTATAAGATGGTCCATGATTAATTCATTCCTTTTTTGCTTTCCTTTTTGTTTTTATTTCTGTTTCATTTTTCTTTTATGCTTTTCTTTTGGCTAAAAAATGATTATTTCCTTTTTAAAAGATTCATTCATTCATTTTTAGTGACTTAGTTCTTTTTTTGGGGGTGGGGCTCAAAAAATAACTCTCTTGCTACATGTAGAGCATGCGATGAATCATCCAGGATTCATTCATTCATTTTTTTTCTTTTTTTAAATAAAAAATAAAAAATTATTTTCGTTCATTCTTTTATTTTGTTTATTTTTGTGTGCATGTAGGCCACATCATAAATGATTTCTAACCCCCCACCACCAAAGGTTAAATGAAATTTCATTTTTTTTGAATCATTTTGGCACTCATCAAAACAGATTTTTTTTTTGGCGACATGGCCAAGTGGTAAGGCAGGGGACTGCAAATCTCCTTTTTCCCTGTTCAAATCTGGGTGTTGCCTGATCAACAACAATATATGTTCATTCGCACATTTTTAGCTTTTTTGCTTGCTATATGTTATTCCTTTTCTTTTTTTTAATTGAGATTTTGGCCAATTTATATACTGAAAAGTTTGAGTTTGTGATTTCTGAGTGTGCATATAAGATGTCGGAGTCAGAATTTGAGTTTTGATATGTTTTTATTTATAGTTATTAATTCACATGAACTATAAAATTAAAGAACTTTGCATTTCAGATCTGCAAGTGTTTCGTTGTTTTTGGATTGCTCTTTTTTTTTTTTCTTTTTTCCCCAGCTCCAAGTATAAAAGCATCTGGACGTATAGCATGCATCCTGCAAGTGTGATGCATGTGGAACAGGCAATTGCTGGATCAAGTGAGTAAATTAACTGTGACCATAAATGTTATTGACAATTAAAAGTTCATATGTTGTTTGGCATGTTCTTTCCAAACTGAAGTAATAAGATAGGCTAGTGAAACAATGCTTGCAAGGAAGGTTTGAGACATTCATTGTCAGTGTGTACTGTTAAAGTTAACATTACATTCCTCAAAAAATGAGTAGATCATTTCTAGAATAAGTTTATGAATAAAGAGGAAATGAAATAAATTAAAATGAAAGAGAAGATGTTCAGTTTGAAATTACTTGATGTCAATCATGTCTTCTCCTAGTACCTCATGCCCCAATTACAAAGTGTGAATGTACATATCTTCTCTTCGTTTTCATACACTGGCCTATTCTGCATTAGGGTAAGGATTTAATCATGCAAAAGTAGAATGGCATATGCAATGCTTATGCCATGTGCATTAATTAAGAAGCCTGCTGCAGTGTATCTCATTTTCAACTAGAGAGACAATATAACAATACAAAGTGTTCAATCAAATCTTAGTTTTTACTAATTAATGTTAAACTATCGAACGGGAGGGTTTTGTAAGCATTAACTTGTCTAAAATTGAGTTCTTTAGTTGTTTAAGCCTCCATGGCTCTGATTTCTTATGAGGACAGTTTTTTCGTATCCGATACATAGGGTATGATATCAAAAGAAGAGGTTGCTAGCATATGTGTTGCTGCTTTGGAAAGCACTCATGCTTTTGGCAAGACGTGAGGTTATACTCCTGCTCTCCTTATTTTTGGAATATGATCACTGTGCTTTATCTTCATATCTCTTTTTAATGATAGATATCTTGGTTTGTTGATATGGAGCAACAGCTAATTAGCACGTGGCATACTGATACAAATCAAATTTTACTTAGTATGTCTATGGTATTGTGTGCAATTATTAATTTTTCACAGAACCACAATAATATAATCTGAATTTATAGCTTATTTTGGAATTTTTTTTTTTCTTCTTCCTCATCCCCCCCTTCTCTTATTTGAAGATATGTAGTTTACAAGTTAGTAGGAGTCCTTGTTCTTAAGCCCCTTCAAAGATAAGAATTGGTTGCTTCTGATTCGCTTTTATCACTACTTTTCACAAAAGTTATGATTATAATTGCCAATTGCAACTGTGATATTTCATAACAGGTTGCAAAAACTTTTATAAGATTGGATTTCAAGATCAAAGTTTCTTGTTATGCATCCTATTATAATCTTCTTTCTGTGCTTTAGTCATTTGATGACTCAATGGTTGTAAACTTCAGAACAAAATGGTAAAATTGTTTGAGGTTTTATTCATCAAAAAATTGTTTTGAGGGTTTGCCATTGCAGTTAATTGTGAAATTGAGGGAAGGTTAAAATGTTTGAAAATAGGGTACAAACCCATCTGTTAACTCAAAAACTTGTAAAGCCTTTCACAATTACATCATCACATAAAGTTGCAAATTTTTATCCATGTATAATATCTTAAAGTTGGGAAGGCTTCATTGAGCTGAGGATGTATTAGCTTTTAATGTTTGAATCATGTATAATTTTCTATTAAGATCAAGTTTGGTTATAGTTTTATCTCCTGTCATCAAATAGGGTGATGGTAATGAAGTGCTCTTCAATAGTAGTCTTATTAATGTATTGATCTGTTTATTTTTGTGTTGCATGAACCAGCTCTATTTTTTAATGTATTGATCTGTTTATTATATATTGTATTTAGTTACTTGACTGGGTTGTACTCTGTTTTGCCTTGTATTTAGTTTAATTATAAATTTGGATTTTGAAACATCTCAATCAGGTGGCCAAGAATTACCAAAACCATGCCTTGTCCCCCAAGTTGGGATAGACATCTTTCAACATCCCCCTCCAAAAAGGTAATGTAGCTGAATCATTCTAATCTTAGTGCTCAGAGTAATTTGTGAGTGTGCATAAATTATTGGGACAAAAAATTTTTGATGGCAAAGACTGTTTATGATAGTGAGGCACCTAAAAAGATGTTGCCTTTTATTGAAGAGAAATGCTATGGGTACCAAAGTTCTACCAAGAGATGGCTACCAAGATGACGCACAGCTTATTTTTTGGAAAGAATTAAAACAATTAATCAATCAGTTCAAGTATATCTTCACCACAAAAAGACCCACATTTTCTTCATTTTTCCTGTAGAAAAGAGTCACCGATAATTGTTTTAGGTCTTTCTTTAAAGCTGGAAATCGTAGGACGAGGGATTATTGTTCTCCTACATTATGATTTGCCCTAAGCTGGTACTTTGCATTTTAGGTCGCTGAGTTAACTTGGATCAGTTACAAATTAAGCTCTTACCCCTCCCGACCCTTTGTATGTTGTTTGTTTATCTACAGGCAGTAACAGTTATAGCATTGGTGTTGCCTATAGACTTTATTTGTATGCATTGACAGTAGGAATAGACTAATAGCAATTGCCTTGTCAAACGATGTCGAAATCCATCCGTGCCTGAATTTCATTCTTTACTTTGGTATATTACCTTCCTTTTGTTCTTGTGCTGGAAGTAATTACTCTAGTCTCGTATTATGCAGGCACCTTACTATGACCCCAGGACCAATCTCCGACATGCGAAGGCTGATGTTTTTAAGCTCGTTAAATCACTTCCTAATGAGTATGTGCAAAGGTATGTGGCTTTGAGAAACACAGTAGTGGTTCTCAAGTAACTTGGACTTTTCAGGAGACATCAGCATGTGTTTCCATTTTTTTTTCCATCCAAAATTAAATATTGTGGAATGTAGAGGGAGTTTTTAGAAATTATATTGTTTTAGGATACCCTTGATCTGCTTGCTGTAATTTGTATCGAAGGACAAAAGAGTGAAATCTATTATTTGTTTAGATTATAAACCATCTGGGTAATCGATTTTTGTTTTGATGGTTTGCCTTCTCCAGCTCAATAGAAAAAGGCTCTTCATGCACATCTCCTTTCTATGTTTTGATATGCTCATTGTGTATTACAATTTGTGATTCCATCTTCAGCTTGTTCTTATCGACCTAAAAACCATTAAGTTTTTATTTTTTGGGCACAAGCAAACATCTTCAAACAAGTTATAGTTCAAATACTCAAGTTTATTAATTATAACATCTTGGGGGCGTAATAGAGAAACATGGCAAGTAGAATTGCCTATGAACTTTAATTCATATCATGCTTTGTCACGATTATCATGGAGAGTAAAGTTATGGACAATAAACTACAACACGCAAATGTAACCTTTTAATTAAGTATATCAACTATAGCCAACTATAATTGATAATAGACCCCATTTTACTAATTACTATTGGGTGTGGCTCTCTCAGCTTGAAATTGATTAAATTCAACAATAATACATAGCCAAAATGATATCTTTAACAAGTAGGCAATACTACAATGTTTCCTCACCGGGGCTTCTTATTTCTAAATGGCCGACTCGGTTGAGATCACTTATGACTACATCATCTTCAACATCTCCATTGTCATCTTCGTATTGAAATTGACCCTTTTTGCGAAAAATTCATGGCAAGCTTCGTTGTTCTGTATTTGAATTACGACTAGAACTTTAGACAGGACTTTTGCCAAAAAAAGAAAAGAAAAGAAAGCTTGTAGAAATTCCCTGATGACTATAATAAAAACTCAAAGAGTCAGGATATGACCTTAACCAAAATTTATGGAGTAATTATATATGTCAATTTTATATCTATCTTATATTCACCAAAAGTAACGTGATTTTTAAAATCACAATTGAATTTATGATAGATAATTATTGATTTTTGATCTCATGATAATTTTAAAAGTTACATAACTTTTTGTAGATACAAAATAGATATGTGAATTGACATGTATCATTACTCAAATTTACGTTAGTCAAAAGCCATCAAATCTTTCCAAGGTCACCATACTTAAATAAATTCAAATACATCTTTCAGGCACGATTAGACACAAATTTTATTAAAAAAAAAAAAAAAAAAAATTCTTAGAAATTATTGATGACTAAAATAAAATTTCAAGAGTTAGGACACATGACTTTAATTAAAATTCACATTAGTCAAACACCATTAAACGTTTCCAAGGTCACCATGCTCAAACAATTCTTAGCTTAAATAAATTCAAGGGAAAAATGTAAAATTGATCTATTTGGTTTTGAGATTTTGACAAATAGTTCTATGAAAAAAATGACTAAACACGCCATGGGGGGTAAGCAAAAAAAAAAAGGTTACTGCCGTTAGAAAAGTTGACATAATCCAATAATAAGCAACATCAACACCAATCACTTTGTAAAACGTGTTGCTAAAATACTTAAAAACATATATATATAAAAATATATAAAAAGGAAAAAAAAATAGACGAGGTGATTGAGTCACCTCTTTTGGCTAAACAGGAGTAACTGAACAATCCCTAAAACCATGGGGGTGGTTTGACCACCCCTAAATGGAAAAAAAATAAAAATAAAGGACATGCCTTTTGCAAATAAAAAAGAAAAAAAAATTTAGTAGAATTTCCCGAACGACTATAATAAAAACTTAAGAGTCAGGTAACATGACCTTAACCAAAATTCACGTTAGTCAAAAGCTATCAAATGTTTCTAAGGTCAGCATTCTTAAACAACTCTTAGCTTAAATAAATTCAAATACAACTTTTATGCTCGATTAGACATGACTTTTGCCCCAAAAAAAAAAAAAGTCTTAGAAATTACTAGACAACTTTAATAAAAACTCAAGAGTTAGGAGACACAACCTTAACCAAAAATTTAAGTTAGCCAAAAGCCGTTAGAACTTTCCGGAGTTCCCATGCTTAAATGATAAATAAAATCAGTTTTATTATTTTCTTTTTAATAATAAAGAAATTCATAACTAAAATACTTAATAACTCTTGTATATATATATATTAATATATATATTTTTTTTTCTTTCTAATTTACATGTTGTATATAAAGCTTTACATGTTGTAGCTAGATCATGGATTCAGCCCGAAGTTGCAAAAAATAAGTAATCTCGAAGAGGGAGAGGAACAATGGATGAAAATGGTAGGAAAGGGAGTTATGGTGATGTGATGATGTTGTTCGTGACACTTTTTATAGTTTTGAAGCATGTAGAGGATTACAGCCCGCTTCCCTTTTCCGCTCCGGTATTCCCCTTCTCTCCATCCCTTCCCACTTCGCGCTCGACTTCTCTATTTCTCTACAGTTGATGGTGGTATATTACACAGAAAGATCGAAGAATCTTTTTGGCCGGCTACTTGAAAGAATTGACAAACTGATCATGTGGACATGTAAATACTATGAATGAGGATTACAGGAGATTGAAAGTTTGTGTGCTTGATCGATCGGTCGGACAATTTTGGTCGTTGCCTTGTAAGCTGCCAATTAAGTTGCATTGGATCGATCTGGTATAAATCCTTGATAGGATCTCATAAATATTTTTCTTAAATAATTGCATATTATTGCAATCTCTTATTATTACCGTCTTCTCATCATTTGTAGGTGATGTTATAATAATTATTTTCTTAGAATAAGCTGCATTCCTCTTTATAAAAAGATGTAGATGCTAGATGCTAGATGCTAGTTGTATGCAAATCAAAGAGGGAAAACATTAGTTCACGTTAATCTGTGTCCCTTTTACTTTTGTTATCACTATATGCGGCTAAATTGAGAGGGCCGGGACATTTGTATGTCCTATTCCCTACCGTTTGTTTGTAATTCCATACTGTTGTTTTCATTTTGGGTCTATTGTCATGTTAGAGAGCCTACCTCTTTTTTAGTGTTTTGTTTTTTCTTAGGATCTTCTACTCTATCTTCCTTTTGGATCAACTAAATGTTGATTTTGTATGGAATTAATTGCTTGATCAAAATGCAGAATTTCAGTGTTCTTTGTCCGGGGATGATTAAATTCATGGTCAATTTTATAGTAAATGCCATTATTTTCAATGCAGTCCGGTTCTTTTGAAGTTAAAGTCCGTTTAAGTTTGTGATTTTAAAAAGCATAATTTAAAATAACGATTTTATTATGCGTGATTTGAAAACATGAATTTTAAAAACGCAGTTTAACATTTGAAATTGTGCTTTTTTAAAAAAACCACTTGCCTTCTACATTTTAAAATCGTACTTGTTTAAAAACGCAATTCCAAACAATCCATATCCTGTGATTTAGTTTAAAATCGTATTTTTTATTTACGAATTACAATGCCAAATGCCTACAAGATTCTCCAATGCGTTTTGTGCCCATCATGTTTCTCCAATTTTGGAAGGAAAAGTTTATGGAATAATTTAACAACGCTCTCAAAGGCATCATTCCTTATAAAAAAAAAAAAAAAAATCACTATAAATAGTCCTTAACCTCTAATTCCCACGTTCAAAAAAGATTGAACCCTGCTTCAAGCTCTATTTGCTTCCATGTTGCTTAAGTGCCTAAACTATCTTGGAAATTAGCCCTAATTAGCGTATTCCTTTGAGATGAGCTTAGGGCTTACCCTGATGGGATTGAACCAAATTTTCATTTATTTAAAAGCGAACTCGATATTAATGGAATGAGATCAAGATCTATTTCACGATCAAGATTTTATTTTGTTGTATCTTTTTTTTTTTTTGAATCTAATAATACATATAGTGTCACACCATTTAAAATTTTAAATAACGTAACAAGATATATATACATCATTATATATGTAAAATAGCCGTATGATTCTATGCTTCATTTCCTCATCAATTTAATATAGATGTTGATTTGAAAAATAGGTGATTCTCATGCTCATCATCTTCTCATTTTATACCAACCTTATATTCATGCACGGACCGTTGACACAAAGTTAAAATTTCACTATCATAATGTATAATAGCCTAATTATCACACGATGCAAACTTATTTACAAACTGTAAACCAAATCAAAGAAACTAAGAAACACACTCCCACTTTAGACCATGAACTATATTAATCGATCGATTCCTCTAGCTGGCCAAGATAGCTTAAAATTTTGATGAAGGATCATATTGAATGTGTTAATATCAATTATCTCTAAAGCTTAAAAGCTGATAGAAAATGATGAATTCAATCATTTAATTAATATTTTAACAATCCATTTATATGTGGGTTCAAACTCTCACTTAATAAATGATACAAACATGCACGTGAAATATTTAATTGAAATGTAGGGAAACACATAAAGTCGGATAAGGATCCCCTACAATTTTAAATGAATTGGAGATTATAAAATTACGTGAATTCATGTTGTTTCTTGCATCGAATGGCTTGGAAAATGCTATCTATTAAAAAGATGGCATGTTACGTACCGTGGCAACCAAAAAGAATTTTCCTCCCTAAAGGCTTTTTATTCACTTTTGAAGAAACGCTTGCTTATTCTTCAGAAATCAAATGACAGCTTTTGGCTCAAAGCTTTTCTACAATATGAAGCACAAGAACTTGATGAAAATATACTTAAATCTTATTGTTAACATGCCACCTTTTTAATAGGTAATATTTTTCAAGTCATTAGAAGTAAGAAACGTCATGAATTCACATAATTTTATAATTTACACTTTTTTATTTTATTCTCATATCACATTAAATCACTATTTATCTCAAAAATTTAAATTTTATATTTAATGAATATTTTAACACAAAGGGCAGCAATAATCTGAAACTTAAAGCCGGTCAGCAGTCCAAAATGTATAAGAAAAGGCCTCTTGAACAGCTCCAACAAATTAAATTAATGGTTGCATTCGGCGTTGCCGTCCATAAACGGTCAAAATGTGAGATTCTTTTGACTTATAAATAGGCACGATTTCTACTTTTTGAGACAAGCACATCCAATCAATCTGATAAATTAAAGAGAGTTTCTTATTGTAATGGCATCTTCCCAATATTTCTTCATCCTTGTAATATTCGTAGCAAATCTCGTCCCTTCAATTTTGGCCACAGAATTTGTGGTTGGTGATGAGAAGGGTTGGACCATTAACTTTGATTACCAAGCTTGGACTCAGGGAAAAGAGTTCCATGTCGGTGACACACTTGGTAAATTAATTAACTCTATAATTAAACTTTCATTGCTATGCCTTCAACTAATTACCAGTATACATTTCTTATGTAATCTTGTAGTTTTATTTGCCCATGTTTGTTTTCTTGTATACACTAGCTTGTATAAGTTCCGTATGACTTTGAGGCTGTCTTGTTTTTAAGGAGTTCCATGTCTTGCTTTTATATTTCTTTTTAGTTTGATTGATGATGGAAGAATCAACTTCTTGGTGCAGTTTTCAAATATAAAGAGGGAGTCCACAGTGTTCTTAAAGTCAACGGAACTGGCTACCAACAATTAATGTGCGGCACCGATGAGAACTGAGGCCCTGATTAGTGGAAATGATGTGATTCCTCTAGCAACCTCGGGAAGAAAATGGTATATTTGTGGTGTTGCCAAACATTGTGAGGTTGGAAACCAAAAGCTTGTCATGATCATAACAGTACTCCCTCAAAAAATGTCTCCAGCACCTTCTCCTGTTTCAGCTGCTAGGGGAAGCGTTACACCTATATATTACAGGTGGATGATAGCTATTTTGATGGTCGTGGTTTAAAGTTAGATCAATAGTCTAGTTAAATTCTCTTTTATGTTTGTGGAGTGTATTGAATATTTTCTTTTTTCCTATTGGGGGGAGGGGGAAAAGGGGAGTGTATTTATTTATTTATTTTTTTCTAAATTAAAAGGCAAGTGTCTTGAATTCATTGTATTGGATATGAATTTATTGATTTATAGTTATCCGCGTGTTCTAAACTGAGTTTATCTTCATGAGTTGTTTGAGTTTCATTCGATTTAGTCTTTTGTGTAGACGAGATTGGCTGCAACTGTAACTTCTCTCTCTTTTTTCTTTTTTTTTTCTAATCAAAAAAGGAAAGGGGGGGAACTTATAGAACAGTGTACACTTATCTTCAACAATAATGAAAAGGTTTCTGAAATACACAATATCAACATCTAATAGAAGAACACTATAACCCAGTTGCAGAAACTCCCTCAGATATGAAACTTCAACCCAAGACAACATGGTTCCCTCCCAATCCTCGCACTAAAATCCGATACCTTCATCTGTGTTTCTTTATGAATACGCAGTAACGGAAGGAGAGGGGTATGATATATACTATACTACCGTAACCATAACCACTGTATTGTGGGTTGTAGCATACATAGATTATTTGCTAGGAGAATTTAGCACGATAGCATATGGAGACTATAGAGGAGGAAGCTTGCATTGACATTCAATTGGGGGCATGACATATTTCAATACTTATACAATACGTGTGAGACGAGGTTACATATATCTTAGAACTATTCAAATTGAAACTTTTGATAGCTCGTCATAAAAGAGTAAAAAGGGTAAAAAGAGTACTCATTTTCCTCTGTAGTAAGCTTTTTGAGCTTTTTCTCTTTCAGCAAAATTTGTGAATCATTCATTTTATTTGGAGATCTCGTTTTTCTCTTAGAGGAGCTTCTGTTCTCTCTATTGTTACTGGCATCCTCGTCATCACTAAAAACAATGGCATCCTCATCATTGGCTGTAGAGGCGTAATGAATCAGTTTTCCATCAACAACCCTTTCGTATACTAGATAGACCCCTATCTTCTTAACAATGATTTCAGGTCCTGAATCCATAACAACCTCTGCTTCGTCACCGCCCTCAAAATCATTGGTAAGAACATTGCGTAGGAATAAGTGATCTCCGTGAGGGAATGGACAATCATTTGTTTCTGCAAGAAGGGTCAAAATAGTATTCTTCGTATGGTTGATAAATGACATGCTAGCTCTATATGAAGATAATACGAGAACATGTGATGAAAAGACAAAACATACACCAAACTCTTTCAATATTGGATCAACAGTAGGTACTTTAAAATGTATCGAGGGTCCCTCATACTGATATATGAACCAATCAGGAATTTGATTGCCAGGGATGCAAATGCCAAACACACTACCAATTCCACTCATAGCCCATTCCTGTTACATAAGAAAAGAGGATGATAATTAAATGACGTGAGATAAGTAGAGATTTAACCTGATATCATAGCAGAGGTACTTAAGGGTGGCAATTTGTTTTTGCGTGTCGGGTCGAGGCATGGATATAACACTATATATGTCAACTATAATCCAACAAATTTAATTAAACAGGTCAAACCACTCCACCCTAACCCTCTAATTTTGTATTGGGTTCATGTCAAGTTTGTGGGTCATGTCAAAAATTGCCTGCTATTATGTCG
>FXXK01002377.1:17621-58534 GCA_900184695.1 Betula pendula | reverse complement strand
GAATAAGAATAGACGGGAAGAATAAAACCTTCAAAGTATTGGTGGTAAAGAACTTTTCTCAAAAAAATGGGGATCAACCATGAGAAAATTCTTTATCAGAACCATACTTAAAGTCTGTTCAGATTAAATGTTATTAGTGGATAACAATAACATTTGTATCTTTTGAGATACAGTCAGACAAGTACTTAGCTAAGGTCCAATAGCATTTATAAGCAGGATGCAGAAATGCCTTAATGGCTTCATGCATGTATCCATGTTGTTGGAACATCAAGTATCTTGATGAAGAACATGTACGGAAAGATGTTGTGCTAGAATAGTGATACCAGGTATTGATATAAGTCCTACATCATGAGTAGATGATGTAAGAAAGTTATCAAAGGTCAAAATCCAATGGATTATTAACAGTTGTCATAGAAATTTTTTCTGAGAAGTAAAAGCGATTACTTTTGTGGGAGAGACAGTAGGTTGGAGAGATTTAACAACAAAGTGTTGAGATCAACAAAGTGTTGTTAACTCCATACTTGGCCAAAGATATTTTGCAACTCTATAGATGCAAAATTATCTCAAAGATGAGATGTCTCCTAGAGAGAATCTCATAGGGAGATAAGGAGAGACGGAATTCTAAAAGACTAAGTTCTGTTAGATCTTTATCACTAGTCACTTGTCATAGTAGTAAATGAAGAGCGCAGATAAGTGTCCAATTGGAATTAAGGACAAGTGGGAGATTGTTGGAACTAATGTCCAAAACTTCAATTGAGCTTTGAGCATACTTATTATTGTTTTACATAACATATATAGGGTTTTGTATATTTACTAGTTATATGCAGTCCCTAAGTTGCATTGAATTTGATTATGGTGTGAAGCAATAATATTGGTCACACAAAAGACCATAGTCAAAAGTCTCTTGTAACTTATTAAAGTGTTGTTCGTAATCGTAAAGTGGAACTGGGAATTTCCACCTAGACTATAACATGTCAACTTAGGAATTTGTCTTAATCGAGTGAAGCAGTGTGGCTTCAGGTTGACATTGTTGGTGTTATAGCAAGGTAGGCTTATACAAGGCTATGCACTGAACAGGACCGCGTGAGCCATCATTCCTATAATGACTACTATAGAAAATGATGAGCGTGCACGACGACTTGTGAATATTACTCTAAATCCTGAGAAGATTGTGAACCAGATGTCAAGTGATGATTGCTTTGATGTATCTCGGTGAGATCAAATCGATGGTCATACATACTTTGTATATTGGGCAATCATCATGTAGCATTGTGGCAGATCACTCTTCAAGAAGGAGTCCAAGTCCTTTGTAGGAGAACAAATAGATAAGGAAATTTCTCTTATTTTAAAATCAATAAGAATGTTTATCCTGTGTCTCGGGCCCAAGCATTTTCAGTGGTATTTAACTGAAACTGCGTACAAGAATGAGTTTAATCTCACAAGGTATATTTAAGATAATTATGAATGTTTGATCGGGTACTTAAGAAAAGGTGTAACAAAGGACAGTTATCGTCTCTTTAGTTCGAACCGAACGGAATATATTCATGGAGGGGTAATATGATAAAGTCGTCATGACGGATTAATGTTTTATTGCAAAATATGATTTAAAGTTCAATCACATTTATTTAGTAGAATTATCTATGATTTTTTGTCAAGGTGATGAGTCATTAGATGACAAGAATTCAAGGGACTAAAGTAGCTAAATCTTATTTTCCTTCTGAGTCCCTTCTTAAGCTGTTGTAAAAATTGACTAAGTGATATAAATTTAGTCAATTTATTATTATTAATTCTATGTGTTTTAATTTAAATAAGACATGGGCCAGAAATTAATATTTATATTAATTTGGTTTGTTTTATTTATTTAAAATGGCAGAGAATTAATTTCTTAAAGGCTATTAGTTAGAGGAGTTTTTGCTAAGAAATTAATTCCTAAAGCACAGTCCATAAAAATGAGCATTGGACCCTGCAGAATAAAACCAATGGACACAAGCAGTCATCAGAGAGACTGGGCTAGGGTAAAAACCTAGTCCTAGGCTCATGGCGAGCATAATGGCCGGCGGTACACAAGGGGAATTAATTACCCTTGTGGTCGTGAACCCTAGTGCGCACAACGGGGAATTAATTCCCCTTGTGTTTGTAATTAATTAATTTATTTAATTAATTACAGGGTTCTAGAACTCTCTCTTTACCTCTCTCCAAGTGGGACCTGTAGTTATAAATAGGAGGCTCAAGTCAGAAGCAAAAAAACACTCCAATACATCGAAGGAAAACTACTTTCATTGCTACAATATTTTTTTAATATACTGTTTTCCAATAAATTCATACTGTAGACAATAAGCTTGATGTGTTTAAGTGAGTGATTTTTGTAAAGACAAATATTATTCTCTTGCTTCAAGTTGAGCACACTCACTGTCATGTTCAGCCATCATGAAGAAGAATTCGGATTCATGAAGAACATTGTTCTTCATGTTCATTATGTTCTTCGCGGTTCTTGGAGTTCATCAAGCCTTTGAAGATTCGGAGCTTTTTGGGTCATGGCGTTCTTGGTGTTCTCGTGTTCTTCATCAGCTTCGAAGATCATCAACAACAAAGATGCAAATGTGATTCAAATAGCCCTATATACCAAGGAGAGCAAACAGAATTTGTAAGTAAATCTAATTTATGTTTTACTTTAATCTTGTGAAAACAAAAGCATGCTTTCTCTTGAAGTTAATTGCGATCCTTGATCATTAGATCTGTTTAAAATTTTTTGTTATTTTCCGCTGTCTATACATGTTCCTTTTTAACATGGAGCATGATCCCCAACAGTATGAGTGGATTCCCCATGAAATTATCTTGTAGCAGAATTAGGGCTGTGATATTGTCATACCTAAATTATCTATCTCTTGATCCTTGATTCTAGATATCATAATCCTGTTAATTCTCCCAAACTGTGAATACTTATTTCATAAGTTAAAATTTTGGATCTTCCATTCCAAAAGCTCGGCCAGAGACTGTGAGAACAAACCATTTATAATAATTATGATAAATTATCCTAGTTAAGGGAAAAAATTCTTATCTTTTTATATGATCCTAAAAGGACTTGGATTCCCTAATTGAGCAAAGCTTCCCTCACAAATGTTTCATGTGATCACCCCAATGCATGGAGATGTTGTCCAACGTTTAAGGTCTCACTCCCTAATACATCAAAGTGACCAACACGTAACAACATCTGAGTCCGCTTCCCATCAGGATTTTAAATCATTGTTTATAAGTAGTCTGAGAGTTTTGCATCTTTCCCAATGACAGTATTTTTATGGAAAGACAACTCTCAATCCGTTCAATGTATACTACCTTATACACCTACTACATCAACCCGAAGAATCCTCTTCGCCTGACTAAGGTAAATCACTTAAGTCAATGTGTAGCAGTCTTAGCCAATGGAATGTCCAGTTCTATTGTCGACTGTGAACTATAAAACTTTTCAAAAATACAATGATTACGGACTAAGACCTTTTGTGACAAAGACCATTGCTCATACCTATAGTCCATATTCAATATATTTTCCAGGGCCTTTGTTTGGGGATTAATCAATACAGATCATACAAAGATTATATATTATATGCAACAAAATATTTAAACAGTGAATAATAATAATTATTTATAACAAAATCTTAATGTCAATATGTAAATAATTGGGATTTAGGGCATAATCCCCAATAGAGACAATATCCTTCAAACCCTCAAACAACACTTGGTGGAGGCTCAAAACCACATGAAGCAACAAGCGGATCAGCATAGGACCGAAAGAAAATCTGCGGTACATGACATGGTTTTTCTCCGTCTGCAAGCATACCATCAAAGCTCCATAGCCAACCATCGATCTGTAAAACTAGCTTCACGTTTCTATGGGCCATTTTGTATCCTTCAACAAGTTGGGAAGGTGGCTTACCGCTTGGACCTCCCTCCAAGCCCTACGATACACCTAGTTTTCCATGTCTCATGCCTCAAACAGGTCATAGGCCGGACAGATGTCCGAACCCAAGCCTTACCCACTTTTGGGGACATGGGTGAATTGCAACTAACACCCTTTCGGGTATTAGACCATCGCTAAAAACATAAAAGGGGTCCTTGATAAGTACTGAATGTTACACATTCAAGCCCCTTAATTCACATATGGTAATCCCTTAGTTTCATTATAATATGATGTTTTGTGTTGCTTTTGTGTTTTTTCCTTATTTTGTAGGCTTTGGAAGAAAAGAAGTCAATTTTATCAACTTGGGCTTAAAACACATTAACTATTGCAAAGTTGCTGAACATTTGACCCTTGTGCACTATTTTGGTCATAACTCTTAGCTCAAAACTCGGATTAAAGCAAGGTCAAGGGCATTGGAAAGAGGACTCAGAGAGAAACAAATCATTAAGCAAAACCTAAAGCAGATAAGGTTCGCTCGAGCAACTTATCAAGGTGGCTCGAGCGACTTTGCGCGGTGAACAGTAACGTCGGCAGATCCGATTTGGAAAAATCCTAAACCTATCCCAACTCGATTTTGGACTTCCTAGGGTGCACGAAATTGACTAGGGTTGTTCCTAAACTCTATAAATACTCCCCTAAGTCCTCCAAAACAAAGACACAAGCTTGAGAAGAGGAATCAAAGGCTTCAAAGAAGAGTTTTTCTTAGTTCTTTCTTTCTTTTTAGTTTTTCTTTGTTATTTTCTTATGGGGATGATTTTCATCCAAATTATGTGTAGCTAATACTTTAGTTAGGGCTCGATTGAAGCCCTAATCATGTCTCTTTAAGGTTTCAATTTGTCTTGCTACAATTCATGTTTTGATGCTTAATTGATTTATCTCAGGTTTTTGTTCGTTCTTCATATGGATTATGTATGGGTTTGATCATCTTATGCATATAACATGTGTAGAGTGTTATCTAGGTCAATTTGAATGACCAAGTCCTGAGCCTAGTAAAGTGACAAAAGAACCAATTGCGGGTTCTTGAGGTAATCAACATGAAAGACCGGAATAGATACCATGTTCTAGGTTTTAGTGTGTTTGTCGATCTCCATAGATTTATGCTTTCTTGAGGAACAACTTAGCATACACCCATGCTAAATCCCTCAAGAAAGAAAAGAGATAGAGTATACATCCATGCCTAATCTCGTTGTTTAGGGAGATCAATAGCTTTTGGAGATCAACAACTTAACATGAATGTAGCATTGTGCATATTGTTTACCTTATTTGAGTATGATTAGTGGTGGATATCGAAGCCCTAGCCCTTTATTCTTATTATTTTAATTTAATATTTTTATCTCATCTCACTCAAGATATCTTTTTAGGAATTTCTTTTTAAACATAGTTTACCAATCTTCGTGGGAATGATCTCGTATTTGCCATCTATACTATCGTTTTGATCTTGTACACTTGCGAGTAAAACGTGCATTTATTCGCCTATTTATTTATGTGGATATTTGTACAACAGTCCTACCATCACCCAACTGCTGATTTAATGGGCCAACTTACCTCTGGAAAACGCCCATGTGGGAAGATGCTCATTCTCTCCACGAACGTTTCCCCAATTTCCAACCTTGGGGACAAGGGTGATCTTAAGGGGGCGAGAATGTTAGATTACAATCATTAAGGCAAGACTACAGTCAATAAGGCAAGAAGCAAGAAATAAAGGACCAACATGGCACGCAAGAAGCAAGGATGGAAAGCAACGTCACTTGCCCACAATGTAATTCCCAATTAGTAAACCTTAATCCCCAATCAATTACATTCCCTAAACAACCCCAGCCAATCCATTATAAATGTAGAATGATCATCTGAAATGAAAGGACAATCCTATTTTCTCTTTTTGATTCTTCTAAACACTATGTGTTCCTATCATAGACATATTTCAAGTGATGATGTTGCTCCTTTGGAACTTTCTCGGATTGTCCTACTATAGTCTTCACAAGCCTCCCACTATTTTTTGTAGCTGCCCTAGTGCTACTAGCTCTTACTATCATTCGATTACAAATTTAAGTGACTATGTATTATGATGGTTCCATGTGTAATATTGATGATCACCAATTGTGCCTACAGCCTTCTGCTTGCATACCAGATTCACGAATAGTTTGTAATAAGTAGAGGAGCATTCTTCTATACAAAATACTCACACTACCTCTAGCTCACTAACTCCCATCCCCATGGCTAATTACATTGATTTTGTTCTGCGAGTGATCAGAGCTTATAGTGAAGGATTCTTTGGTGCAACTTACCAATGATGTCTACTAACTTACAACTTGGGAAAGTATTAACTGGAGTGTTAAATCACACAATTTATTCCAAAAGTTTATGCTAATAGAAATGGATAATTTAATTTATATTATAATTCTCCCTCCCCTCCTCCTCACGTGTGGGCTCAAACTGGCCCAACACATGAAATATTTAATTGGAATGAAAAATGAATGACGGAGTGAAGAGTTGAACTCAGAACCTCTGCTCTGATACTATGTTAAGTCACCATTTGTCTTCTCATCAGAAGAAGAAGGGAACAAAAAAAAAAGTCACCATTTTTTCTAAAAACTTAAGCTAATAGGAATGGATGAATTTCATAATTTAATTTATATTCTAGTATAAAGGACAATCTTTCACAATTCACAGTTTGGCATAGCCAGCCTAGGATTCAGCTCCTCAATATTTGGTTGCTTTTGGTGGCCTCGCTAATGTTTATGACAATACATTTCTTACTTAATTTGGGAGTATTTGTTTGTATTTGACTAAATTATATGATCATATGCAGCATAGGAAGAGATCATTAATGAAAAACAAAATACACAAGTGTTAGTTATCAGACTGAATAATGGTAAGTCATAGCTAGATATCAGCTAGCACTTACTGATAATAACGGAAGATTACTATAATATCTATCCATAGGCTTCAAATATTAATGTATCAACTTTTCCTTCTCATTCTAGTGAATTCGGAAGAGCACGTTTAATATTTGTCCAATTATGGTTTCAAAGACCGTAATTTTCAATGATTTTGTGGAGCGAGCTCAAAGGAGTAAAACGGCTATTTGTTCCTCCTTCATTAGATATCACTCAAAATAGCAAGGAGATATGCAGCATCCACATTCCTAATCTTGGAAATTTAATAGGGTAAACATTATGATGCATACCACCGTATTCCTTGCACTCAATTATGATGATGACATTAGATTGTCAATGTATATTATTTGTTTCATTTTATCCTATGATCTACTAAAAGGGTTGCAATGTCCCCTTTTGTCCCCCTCTCCCCCAAAAGACAAAAATACCCCTAAAACTCTTTTTTTTTTCAAAAAAAAACCGACTCACAGTGTGTCACCGGCTGACAACCTATTGTCGACCTATGGCCATGCCATGGGTAAGCGTTTTTTTTTTCTTCTACCTGAATTCTTTAATTTTCTTTGCCTTTTTTATTTTATTGGGCATTTTAGTCCTTAAGAGCAAATAAGAGAACATTACAATCCCAATGGTAGATTGATAAGACATATTAACCTAATTGAAAAATTGTGAAAAACATTGCAAATGGGGTGGTAGATTTAAAGAGCTAAGTGTAGTTTTCCCTTTATATTTTTTTATTAAAGAAGACATTTGTCATTTTATTATTAGTGTTGACATGACAGAATGACGGCTTTTGTCAATATCAAATGAAAATTGAGAGTGAAGAGTTATTTGTCATTTTTGCTTGTCAAAATTAGTTTTAGCCATTTTTTATACCTTAGAGTAGGGTTGTACAGGTGGTTATTAACAGTAACTAACCGCTACTAACTGATATCTACTATCCACATATGCAGATGCAGCTAGCAAAAATCACTAACAGCATATGCAGATGCGTATAGCAGCTTTAAGATAGGCAGATGCGTATGGCAGCCTTACAGTAGGCATATGCAATTAATAACTGTTTCCATACACACACACACTATATATATATATATATATATATATATATATATATATATAACAACAATATAATATACCAAACAAAACCTGAGGGAGTGATTTTGCATTTATCCTGGCCACATAAACTACTTTATAAGTTGGACTAGTCCTTTTGAAGAAGTGGACTTGGTATTATGTTTAATGGGCCCCCATCACTCTCTTTAAAATTTATGAAAATTGCCACTACAAATGCACAGAAAATGCATGATCTCCAGTTCAACATGAACCGAAGAGCATCCAATTTGTGTAAACATGAGGGCAATTTTGTCTAAAAAAATGTAAAAGGACAAATTTAACCTCATGTTTACAAGAACTGAATCCTCGCCATTTCAATTCCAGTCCATCGAAAATAGGTAGCGTTCAGAAATCGAATTAAGGAATGGGGCCAAACCAAATTTGTTAAACACATAGAAATGTGGAATAAAATAATTATATATATTTTCCGTTACATCAAGATTGGTCTAACGGAAACCCTTGAATACAGTCTTCGAAAATGTGGCCAATTAGCTAGAGAGGACTCATTCAATTCACTTTAGGGTTCTATGAAACACAACCCTCCAATTCAAGTAGATTTTATGATCCACTAAAAAAAAAAAAAATTATGATGACAGTACAGGGGAGAATCACCTGCAAAGCGCACTGCATCAGCATCTTAGTACCTCTTTAGTCAGACTACGTTGGTAAACATGCAGCAACATTTTCTGTGGTTTAAAGCTCAAACCAAATGCAAATGAGAAATGTGGGCTATCTACCAAACAAAAGTGATGAGAGCTAGACCTGAACAGCTGGGCCAGCATATTTTCCCTGGCGCATATAGAGATCATCTGGTGTTTCTATCTCTGCAAGCCATGCATAGTCCTCTTCTTTTCCATTAATTATCTCCACTCCATTTCTTGCTGCTGTGGATGTTCAACAACCCACTCAAGTTAGTTGTCTTCATGAGATAAAAAGAAGAAGAAGAAGAAGAAGAAAAATTAAAGAAGGAATTACAGATCTATATGTGCTTAAGGGCAAAACGGAAAGAGAGAAAGCAAACAACAACAATAAAAGGTCACATCAAGTTACTTACAGAAGGTTGAGTAAGGGTAGTCATGATAGTAAGTACACTTTCTGCCTGCTTCTTCTCTGTAGGGAGGTGAGAGGATGTCAAGCACAGCACAAGGGGTGACTGCTGTAAAACAATGCAAATTACCCCCACTCTGTGCATACAAAACTGTTGTCCCACACGGCGCTGTTAAAACCTTATCAACAGCCAACTTTGCCAATCTTACTGCAAATGATAGAAATTTAAATCAAAAGTTCCACCTATTGACCCTCAACATTTGGAAATAAAGAGCAAGATATAGGACTATATGATCCGTCACAAAAGCTCATGAGTGTTACAACCTCTCTGATTCACAATAATAAGATAATGTCAAACTAATCGTGACATTTGGCTGCTTCACAATCAAGGAAACAGCCATCCTGTTGCTTTTTCAGACAATTGTACGGCAACACAAGAATGAAACTGCTCTCTGTCTCTCTCTCTCTTTCAGTAAACAGTGGCATTGCCAAGTTAGATATGAAGACCAGCTATAGGCAATAACTGGTGACTACAACAATTGGGGGAGATTGTAGAGGAGTAAAGCCCACATTTCACAATGATGTGCACGGTACAGTCATCAAGCTGAAGTTGATTATTTGATCATAACAGTCATCTGACTGGCTGAGATGTGGCATTGGACCACTGAAATCAAAGAGATGAGCTGAAATCAATGGTGTAAAATTTAGCCCATTCATTTATTTTTTAAGGGCCTCTTGGGACAAACCAATAGGGCAAGTTCAATATGACCATCAACTTGGTAAATTATTACAGGAAATTGTGAGATTAAATCCCCATGTATAAAAGCATGTTGCAAGTTCCTTTCTCAGAAGATTTCTTGAAGTAGAATAGGGGGTTCATGAGAGAAACTATCAGAAGGGATGTACACAACAATCAAGCCAGAATGCCTTTCGCTAACTGATGTGTCCTAGAACTTCATCGCAAGCTAAAAATAACATTAAAAAAAAAAATACCTGGAAAAGAACTTGGTCCCTTGCTTTCCTGGATTTGGGCAGGCTCAACCCAATCATAAGCTTTCACATGCAAAGAGCCATAGAGAACTTTGCTAAAAACAGTCATCCTAGGATGGTCATGGAGTGGAATTACTGAGGAAGTAGGAAAGCGGAATATACACATCTACAAGTACAAATATAAACAAAAATGTCAAACTCGGTATAAGTTATATTGAAACAGCTTGTCCCAAGCACAACACTAGCCACACAGATAACCACAGACACATCTGCACAAAGAGGCAGTCTTAGAACCTGCTGTTAAATGATCTAAAAAACCAATCCGTAAACAAAATTCGTCAAATAGTTTTTTTTAATTGACGGGAAATATATATTTGAAATAAGCATGAATACAAAAAAGGTCCAGGCAAAACGTAATGCAACCATATTTCAACTTTGTAGTAGGAAATGTGAGTATTAGGAACTTCTAGCTGCAGGACCATGAATTACAAACTGAAACAAATTTTCATTCAGAAGATTATGAAGATGCTAGAAATTACCGTAAAACTATCACATTCATATATGTCCAGATAAGTTATTGGTTGTGCCCATCGTGATACCCTGTTTAGTTCGGAAAGTCCAAAAAAGCCATGTCCTCGATCATCATCCAAATGTTCCTCTTTGAGGCCAACATCAGCTGGCCCAACTGTGTCTGTGATATAATGAGTATCAATGATGAATCAGGAGCATAAAGCTAACATTGTACAACATAATGTGTAGGAAAAAAAAAACAAATCAAAACAAAACAAAAAATGAAATATAGCCCTTCATGAGAAAAATTTATATCCGTTACCAATCAGAAAAGCAATGTTTTTAAGCAAGAATGAAATTTTGTGTGGAAAACCATAATCAATCTCCAAAAGTAGAATTGACGCCATCCATCAATCAAAAGAATCCCCTAATATAAGAAGCAAATTCGATTCTAAGGCCCAATTCCATGTTGATTTCATCCTCGCGTAATTGAGATTTCCAAAGATTAATTCCAAGATGACCCCTACATTAAGATTCCAAATGTATTCACAGAAACTAAACGAAAATTTCTCTTAGTAGGCCTTTATCTTCGTTATTTCCATTCTAAGATTAGCTTAACTTAATTTTAATGCTAACTTTAGATTTTAGTTCTCTAATCCACGTAGCATTACAATTAAACTTTACCAATCAAAAGCATTCACTACTAAAAGAATCCAAATGCATAAAATCGATTCCCAAAATCAAGCGGCGCCTCAATTCTCCAATTTCACAATCAAAACACTGCAAACTATAAACAGCTTCACATAATTTGCAATACCCATATCCATAGTTGAGCCAAAGTTTGCAAATTGCACGAAAAAGTTGGAAAACTAGAGTGTAATATCAAAGCCTATTCATGAAGTTGAAGAAAAAAAGAAAAGGGAGGGAATACCCAAGATAGAAGAGAGCCTCTGGACAGCTTGAGAAGAGGGAGGAGGTGTCCTTGAGGCTGAGGGCGTGAAAGTCTTGTTGCAGAGGTCGTAGAGAGCCTGAACTTTAGAGCTCTTCTGGGTCATGCTTAGGTGCCTTAGAAACACAGAGCAACTGGCTTTGTGTTGCAAAAATATCCTCGCCTTATCAGATGCTTTTTGGAATTTCGAAAACATTTTGGTCTCGATTGAGATTTTGAGGAAAAGACGAAACCAGAGAAAGAGAGAGTGACTATATTACAGTGACGTCTTTCTGTTCCTGCCGCTAAATTACGTTATTCAACCTGCGAATGTGCAACCAACGCCTCTTTCACAAATTTGTGGGCAAATTGTGTGATAGCCACGTCAATATCACGTCGGAGCAGTATTCTATCCATCTCATTTCAAATTGTCGGCAAATTGTATGATAGCCACGTCGTCGAAGCACCTAAATACTAAATAGGTAATCCAACCCAACTTCTCAAGTTTAGGAAAAAAAAAAAAAATCCAACCCTACTTCAAACTAAAAGCCTCGGGGCCAGTCTTTGCCAAGAAAAAAGAATCCTAGTGTATATTTTAGTTTAGGCCGTAGTATGCTGAAAGAATCCAAGAACCGAGCTCTCTTTTTTTAAAAAAAAAATTCATTTAATTTTCCTGAAGTCTAGCGTTTTTTTTTTTGTAAAAATGCTGGAAGTTCAAGAAAATTATCTAACTTTAAAAAGTTAACATTCGCACTCATCTGTTAGGATTTAATAGTAAATCCTAACAAAAGATTTCAAATTACCCTTGTTTAACCCACAGCCAAGCTGTGGGTTCCATTTTTTTTTAATTTTTAATTATTTAAAAACTAAATAATTTTTAAATACAGGAGTATAAGGGACATTTTACCTCTATTCAGTCTAATTTGACCCCGAACCTTAACTGTAGGGAAAAAATTACAAACATTTTAAAGTTAGATATACTAAATTAATATTTTTTTTAAAATTTAGTAGAATGACTACAAAAGCGCTGAAAGTTTAGCAAAGTCAAGTGAAATTTCTCCCTTTTGTTTGGGTCAAAAATTACTTATTTGATCACTAAGGTTTATATCTTATCAAGCTTATCTTCGAGGTATTACTAAATGTCCCCCAACCATTCAATTGGAACAACATCCCCCCAAATCACCAAAAAATTTGAAGTAATAGTAGTTAAGAATTTCTCAGAAAGGAATGAATCAACTATGAGACAATTCTTCACCAAAATCATGCTTAAAGTCTATTCAAATCAAATGTCATAAGTTGATATTCATGATTGTAGATGTCCGTTTTCTACAGTGACTCCGACCGCCTTCCAGGGAGGAGCTCCACCTGCAAAATGGGAAGAAGCCATTAGAGTGGCCCACTGGCGCTTGCCAGTGGGGCCCCTCCGATGGTAAAGTCAATTGGAGGTGAAAGGGGAAGAAGAGATGGTTGTTATGTGAGAAACAATACCTGAATGCTTATATACTATATCTGACACCCTAGGCCCTCTGGTATATCTTTTGGGCTGTGGGCTGGTGACATGGGCCTTAGATAATTCCTATGCCCTACAATGATATATGTGTCTATGAGATACAGTCACACGTGTTTAGCTAAGATCCAGTGGCAAGTGATATGCAAGACGCAAAAGTACATTAATGGATTTATGCACACATCTATGTTTTGGGACATCAGGTGTTTGATAAAAATACTGATGAGAGTCATGAGACCAGATGTACAACAGATGTTAGGAAAAATAGCAACGTCTAACATTGATAAAGATCCTAATCATAAATGATGATGTAAGGGTACTATCAATAGTCGATTCCAATAAATTGTTAATAGGTTGTCATAGAGATTTACCTAAAAAGTAAAAAAGATTACTTTTGTTGGTAAATTAGTAAGTTGGAGAGGTATTGTAACAAATTATTGTTAACTCCACATTGGACCAAAGTGTTTTGCAACTCAAATAAATGTAAAGGTTATCTCAAAGGAAAAATATGTCTCTTACAGAGAGTCTCTCTCAGGGAGATAATAGAGTGGCATGATTCTAATAATACTAAGTTCTGTCAAATCTTTTTCACAAGTCACTTGCCTCGATAAAATTGTGGGTGTTCACTTCGATGAATATAAATTACGAAAAGTGTTCAATTGAAGTTAATGACAAGAAGAGATTGTTGGAACCAGTTTCTAAAACTCCAATTGATTGAATAATATTTATAAATGTAATGAATAAATGTCGTTTATTCTCTGATTTGATTATGAACATTAGACATGTGCATTGAAGTTTTACATTGCCATATATGTGTGAAATGGAATTGATGTCCAAAACTCTAATTGATTATAAGAGATTTTGGATGTAATGAATAATGATTGTCTATTCACTGGTTTGAGAATAGTAAATAAAATATGAAAAAAAAAAAAAAAGTGAGAAAGATGAATATTATATTTGAAAAAGTAGAAGCAAAAATGAAAATAAAATTTATATATAACTTCTAAACTAAAAAATTGAAGAAAAAAAAACTGGAGTGGTACGAAAACCACACCCAAAAACTGCTTGGGTGGCCCCCCAGTCGCTATTTAGGACAGTTCGGCTATCCTAAAAAACTACTTGGGTAAGTGGTGGAACCACCACCCCGATAGTAATGGGGGTAGCTCGGCCACCCTCAACAGCTGTTTGAGGGTTGGTCTGACCACCTCTGATGCTAGGGGTGGCTCAGCCACCACCTGAGAGTGGACTCCCCCCACCCCCTGGCCCCGGGTTTAAGTTTTTTTTATTTTTTTTTTTTTTGTTTTTCTAAAAAAAAATTTCCTTTTTTATTTTATATTTTGAGTTGGGTAAAAAAAAAAAATTGAGAAGTGAACCAACCATACACTTCAAAAAAATACAAAAAAATTGAGTAGAGTAAAAGGAATACTCTACCCACTAAGTGTTTGGTGTTTTAATTAATTAATTAATTTTTAAAAAAAGCGCACATACCCACAAACTAACATTCATTTACAATGTTTCACAAATAAAAGATTGCATTAATGTATTCAAACTACTAAGAAACTAAAATATACCCAAATAACAAAAGCCTTTAATAATAAATAAAAAAAAAAATCCAAATAAGTAAATAAAAAATTGGTAACCCCCTGCATGTCGTGTGTCACCAAACGACCACGTAATATAGTCACTCTCTCTTCTTCTGGTTTCGTCTTTTCCTCAAAATCTCAATCGAGACCAAAATGTTTTCGAAATTCCAAAAAGCATCTGATAAGGCGAGGATATTTTTGCAACACAAAAGCCAGTTGCTCTGTGTTTCTAAGGCACCTAAGCATGACCCAGAAGAGCTCTAAAGTTCAGGCTCTCTACGACCTCTGCAACAAGACTTTCACGCCCTCAGCCTCAAAGGACACCTCCTCCCTCTTCTCAAGCTGTCCAGAGGCTCTCTTCTATCTTGGGTATTCCCTCCCTTTTCTTTTTTTCTTCAACTTCATGAATAGGCTTGATATTACACTCTCGTTTTCCAACTTTTTCGTGCAATTTGCAAACTTTGGCTCAACTATGGATATGGGTATTGCAAATTATGTGAATCTGTTTATAGTTTGCAGTGTTTTTGATTGTGAAATTGGAAGAATTGAGGCGCCGCTTGATTTTGGGAATCGATTTTATGCATTTGGATTCTTTTAGTAGTGAATGCTTTTGATTGGTAAAGTTTAATTGTAATGCTACGTGATTAGAGAACTACAATCTAAAGTTAACATTAAAATTAAGTTAAGCTAATCTTAGAATGGAAATAACAAAAGATAAAGCCTACTAGAGAAATTTTCGTTTATTCTGTGAATACATTGGGAATCTTAATGTAGGGGTCATCTTGGAATTAATCTTTGGAAATCTCAATTACGCGAGGATGAAATCAACATGGAATTGGGCCTTAGAATCGAATTTGCTTCTTATATTAGGGGATTCTTTTGATTGATGGATGGCGTCAATTCATAAGTTGCAATTCTAATGTGAATCTTTGGAGATTGATGATGGTTTTCCACACAAAATTTCATTCCTGCTTAAAAACATTGCTTTCTGATTGGTAACGGATATAAATTTTCTCATGAAGAGCTAATTTCATTTTTTGTTTGTTTTGATGTTTTTTTTTTCCTACACATTATGTTGTACAATGTTAGCTTTATGCTCCTATTCATCATTGATACTCATTATATCACAGACACAGTTGGGCCAGCTGATGTTGGGTCAAAGAGGAACATTTGGATGATGATCGAGGACATGGCTTTTTTGGACTTTCCGAACTAAACAGGGTATCACGATGGGCACAACCAATAACTTATCTGGACATATATGAATGTGATGTTTTACGGTAATTTCTAGCATCTTCATAATCTTCTGAATGAAAATTTGTTTCAGTTTGTAATTCATGTCCTGCAGCTAGAAGTTCCTAATACTCACATTTCCTACTACAAAAGTTGAAATATGGTTGCATTACGTTTTTGCCTGGACCTTTTTTGTATTCATGCTTATTTCAAATATATAATTCCCGTCAATTAAAAAAAACTATTTGACGAATTTTGTTTACGATTGGTTTTTAGATATCTTAACAGCAGGTTCTAAGACTGCCTCTTTGTTGCAGATGTGTCTGTGGTTATCTGTGTGGCTAGTGTTGTGCTTGGGACAAGCTGTTTCAATATAACTTTATACCGAGTATGACATTTTTGTTTATATTTGTACTTTGTAGATGTGTATTTTCCGCTTTCCTACTTCCTCAGTTATTCCACTCCATGACCATCCTAGGATGACTGTTTTTAGCAAAGTTCTCTATGGCTCTTTGCATGTGAAGCTTATGATTGGGTTGAGCCTGCCCAAATCCAGGAAAGCAAGGGACCAAGTTCTTTTCCAGGTATTTTTTTTTTAATGTTATTTTAGCTTGCGATGAAGTTCTAGGACACATCAGTTAGCGAAAGGCATTTCTGCTTGATTGTTGTGTACATCCCTTCTGATAGTTTCCTCATGAACCCCCTATTCTACTTCAAAAATCTTCTGAAAAGGAACTTGCAACATGCTTTTTAACATGGGATTTAATCTCAACAATTTCCTGTAATAATTTACCAAGTTGATGGTCATATTGAACTTGCCCTATTGGTTTCCCAAGAGGCCCTTAAAAAATAAATGAATGGCTAAATTTTACACCATTGATTTCAGCTCATCTCTTTGATTTCAGTGGTCCAATGCCACATCTCAGCCAGTCAGATGACTGTTATGATCAAATTAATCAACTTCAGCTTGATGACTGTACCGTGCACATCATTGTGAAATGTGGCTTTACTCCTCTACAATCTCCCCCAATTGTTGTAGTCACCAGTTATTGCCTATAGGTGGTCTTCATATCACTAACTTGGCAATGCCACTGTTTACTGAAAGAGAGAGAGAGACAGAGAGCAGTTTCATTTCCTTGTGTTGCCGTAACAATTGTCTGAAAAAGCAACAGGATGGCTGTTTCCTTGATTGAAAAGCAGCCAAATGTCACGAGTAGTTTGACATATCTTATTATTGTGAATCAGAGAGGTTGTAACACTCATGAGCTTTTGTGACGGATCATATATGTCCTATATCTTGCTCTTATTCCAAATGTTGAGGGTCAATAGGTGGAACTTTTGATTAAATTTCTATCATTTGCAGTAAGATTGGCAAAGTTGGCTGTTGATAAGGTTTTAACAGCGCCGTGTGGGACAACAGTTTTGTATGCACAGAGTGGGGGTAATTGCATTGTTTATCCCGCAGTCCACCCCTTGTGCTGTGCTTGACATCCTCTCACCTCCCTACAGAGAAGAAGCAGGCAAGAATGTACTTACTATCATGACTACCCTTACTCAACCTTCTGTAAGTAACTTGATGTGACCTTTTATTGTTGTTGTTTCTCTCTCTTTCCGTTTTGCCCTTAAGCACATATAGATCTGTAATTCCTTCTTTTTAATTTTCTTCTTTCTCTTCTTTCTTCTTTATCTCAATGAAGACAACTAACTTGAGTGGGTTGTTGAACATCCACAGCAGCAAAAAAATGGAGTGGAGATAATTAATGGAAAAAGAAGAGGACTATGCATGGCTTGCAGGATAGAAACACCAGATGATCTCTATATGGGCCAGGGAAAAATATGCTGGCCCAGCTGTTCAGGTCTAGCTCTCATCACTTTTGTTTGGTAGATAGCCCACATTTCTCATTTGCATTTGGTTTGAGCTTTAAACCACAAAAATGTTGGCTGCATGTTTACAACGTAGTCTGACTAAAAAGAGGTACTAAGATGCTGATGCAGTGCGCTTTGCAGGTGATTCCCCCTGTACTGTCATCATAATTTTTTTTTTTTTTAGTGGATCATAAAATCTACTTGAATTGGAGGGTTGTGTTTCATAGAACCCTAAAGTGAATTGAATGAGTCCTCTCTAGCTAATTGGCCACATTTTCGAAGACTGTATTCAAGGGTTTCCGTTAGACCAATCTTGATGTAACGGAGAAAATATATATAATTATTTATTCCACATTTCTATGTGTTTAACAAAATTTGGTTTGGCCCCATTCCTTAATTCGATTTCTGAACGCTACCTATTTTCGATGGACTGGAATTGAAATGGCGAGGATTAGTTCTTGTAAACATGAGGTTAAATTTGTCCTTTTACATTTTTTAGACCAAAATTGCCCTCATGTTTACACAAATTGGATGCTCTTCGGTTCATTTGAACTGGAGGATCCCTATGCATTTTCTGTGCATTTGTAGTGGCAATTTTCATAAATTTTTAAGAGAGTGATGGGGGGCCCATTAAACATAATACCAAGTCCACTTCTTCAAAAGGACTAGTCCAACTTATAAAAGTAGTTTATGTGGCCAGGAATAAATGCAAAATCACTCCCTCAGGTTTGTTTGTATATTATATTGTAGATATATATCTATAGTTATATATATATATATATATAGTAGTGTGTGGTGTGTGTATGGAAACAGTAATTAATTGCATATGCCTACTGTAAGGCTGCATACGCATCTGCCTACTCTAAAGCTTGCTATACGCATCGCATATGCTGTTAGTGATTTTTGCTAGCTGCATCTGCATATGTGGATAGTAGATATCAGTTAGTAGCGGTTAGTTACTGTTAATAACCACCTGTACAACCCTACTCTAAGGTATAAAAAAATGCTTAAAACTAATTTTGACAAAGCAAAAAGACAAATAACTCTTCACTCTCAATTTTCATTTGATATTTGACAAAAACCGTCAATCTGTCATGTCAACACTAATAATAAATTGACAAATGGTCTCTTTTAATAAAAAAAATATAAAGGGAAAACTACACTTAGCTCTTAAATCTACCACCCCATTTGCAATGTTTTTCCACAATTTTTTCAATTAGTTAATATGTCTTATACAAATCTACCTATTGGGATTGTAATGTTCTCCTTATTTGCTCTTAAGGACTAAAATGGCCCAATAAAATAAAAAAGGCAAAGAAAATTAAAGAATTCAGGTAGAAGAAAAAAAAAACGCTTACCCATGGCATGGCCATAGCGGTGGTGACAATAGTTGTCAGCCGTGAACACACTGTGAAGTCGGTTTTTTTTTTTTTTGAAAAAAAAAGAGTTTTAGGGGTATTTTTGTCTTTTGGGGAGAGGGGGACAAAAGGGGACATTGCAACCCTTTTAGTAGATCATAGGATAAAATGAAACAAATAATATACATTGACAATCTAATGTCATCATCTAAATTGAGTGCAAGGAATACGGTGGTATGCATCATAATGTTTACCCTATTAAATTTTCCAAGATTTAAGGAATTGGATGCTGGCATTATTTTCTCCTTGCTATTAGTGAATCTAAGAAGGAGGAACGAATAGACCGGGTATCTTTCTCTTGATGATGCGCTTTACTCAGATACAAGCTCATAAATATATCAAATTCATAACAATAGAAATGGTTGAATTTATTTATATCGTTCTTTTTTTTTGATATTAGTTGCTATGTTGACTTGACAAATAGTTAAAACGTCTGCTATCATGGATACTTTATAGTAATTATCTACATACGAATGAGATGGAAAGTATAATAGTTTAATTGTTTGGTATGGACATTGTGACTGTAAGTGCTTTGATTAGTGTAGCTAGTATTTTTTTTTTTTTGGATTAATTGTCTTGTAGAGGTATATTGGCCTTTACCGGATGTACTGTCACTAAGTAAGTGCTAAGGTCTAGGTATTTAAGGATATCAAGTCTCTCGTTTGATGTGTTAGAGAATACAACAGCGGACTGATTAACTAGATGGTAGAAGTGAATAGTAAAAGTACTGTAATTCATGCTCGCTGATTCGCTTTATCTTCAAAGAGCGGTTATTCTGATCAGAACTGTACGGCCTATAATAGCTAATAGTCTAAATAGGTGAGGTGTGCTAGGCATTGTAAGTACTCGCTTATGCCATAGAATTATGTCGTAAAATCAGGCTGTCTGTTGAGCGGAAGATGGTAATTGTTGTTTTCTTTTCATAAAGATATTTGAATACTTTGTTATTGTGGTTACTAAAATTATATAGAATGTAGCACTTGTATGAAATCATTCCATATGCCTTATATTGCTAAGTAGCTTCGATGAAACATGACATAGTCAAGCTATATGTTTAAAATGCCTCTCACCATACGTATGTAACTTTGACAGACACTCTGTTGTGAATGTGAACATTTATAACAAAGTCAGTATAATCTAGAGCATGTATCTCAGATAGGAGGGTCGATCCCTCCAACGTTTCACTTCATGTTCTCTCGCTCTCTCTCGCTAATATAGTTTAAACTATTGTAGCTTAGTCAGCTCATGCATGTGGAAAAGGATTAGAATTTGCTGTTATCAGAAGCTTCAAATATTGCAATACAAAATGGTTGATTTTTTTTTTTGTTGTTGTTGACGGTAACTGCTAATGAATTTAAGTAATTTAATACAATGTGGTTGTAATTGTTTGTTGGTTGTGCGTAAAGTGTTTGATTCTGTTTTGCATTTTTTTTTTGATGCCTGTAGGGTATTGCTAATGTACGCAGTATGGTTCAGTTGGTTTTGGATAAGCGGCTGGCTATGTGGGAGAAGTACTGTCTTCATCACTGTTTTGCTGTTCCTCAGGGGTTTTCTATTCCCAAAACTGTAGGTTCACTCTGTTAATTGGTGGGGTTAGGCATTGGTAACTTTATGATTAATGCTAATTTCAACTGCTGTGAGCTGTTATTGTTGTTCTTTTCATAAGATATTGACTGATTGTGGGGTTTCTAATTATTGCATTTTGTGCCTGTGAAGTAATATGCTCGTGCAACTGCCCCAGGCAGTTATGTATTAAGACTAGTACTACTCACATTCTATTTTAGCTTTGCACTCTTGTTGTGATTATAAGGATCAATTTATCCAGACAAGGGAGGGTACCACGTCCTGTTCTTGTTTTGATAGTAACACTGTGTGTTATCTATATCCTTTTGTATTCTTTCATGGTCAACCATATTTAGTTTGTATATATACATATTTGTAATTTGGTTTCAACTAGTTCTCCTATTTACCTCTTGCTCTGGTTGATCTTTTTCACATTTGTGCTAGAAGCATCACCTTTGTTAGCACATATTTATGCACTAATCATTAAGGGAACTACATATTGGGATAGATGATCTTACGCTTCACTTGTTATTTTTCTCTGAGGTTGAAATTGTATAAGTTGCTAGAGGACCAACAAATTTGAAGCATTCATTTACTTTGATTGTAGGTTGATTATTTGCATTAGAAGCAAAATAGGACGCGAAGTTATAATAAAAGGGAAAGCTGATCAAATGCATCATTTATACTTTTAGGCTGTTTAAGTTGAATGATTTTTTTTTTTTTGAGTAAACAAGGAACTTAGAACATTTATCGATCTTTTAAGTTGATAGTCTTTTCCTTGTAAGTCTACCAATTGATGTTGTACTCCATTTCCTTTTTAATTATAAAAAAAATTCTACCAATTGATGTTCTTTAATGCTATTATCATATGGCAAGAGAACCTCTAATTAATTAGATTTAGCCGTTGATGCACTTGGATTGTGGGCTTAGATTTACTTGACAGAAAAATGATTGGTACTGATCTCATGAAATGTTGTGGGTTCTACTCTCTATTGCATGGAAGGATAGAATATATTTTTAACAAAATAAAGGAGCCCCACTAGTGAACTTATCTCAAAAAAGAAAAAGAAAAAAAAAAAGGAGCCCAACTAGCAGAATAGATATAAGTAAAACACCCTGACTTATTAGAACCAATAGTTACTGGTAACATTATGAACTGAGAATAATTTAGCATCTCGTAGTCAATTACGAACTCCATTCGCATTAGTAAATGCTTTAAGGTTACATGTGGAGTAAGTGCAGGTTGCAGGGGAGACAAATGCTAGTTCTAACATTACCCTTTTGAGTTCAATAAACTATGCGCTAAGCTGTCATGAGAACTATGACATCCCATAAAGTTAATTCCACATTGAGTGGGTGGGTTGTGAAGGTGTTGCATAGGTGTTAAGTCTCACTTTGGTTTCTTAGTAGGTGAGACTAGGTTTTAGAAGTAATTTCAAAGAGATCCAATTGTAACATTTACTCGTCCTTTTGGAGTATACGGTAGATGTGAATAGCAGTTCCCTTGGTCGTGACAAGAACAACGGAGGAGGCAGATGAGTTGACGTGTTCAACTTATGGTATAATGTTTACAAAATTGGTGATGATAATTATTTATGGAGCACTACATCTAGCGATATCACTAGGAATTATGGCAATGATTCTTGGACCAAATGACATCTCCTCCCTAAATAAATGGAGGAGGGTGAAATCATAGGATTCAATCCTAGAGTGAGTCCAGTTGGAGCGTCTGAGGGGCGTGTTGGATCGATGAATTGATCGTTTGGATGTGAGCCTTGGTCATTCTGGACCGGAGCATAAGTTTAGCCTAGTGGGGGGTCGATGTTGTGGAGTCGAAGCCCAATCCATTAGGAAAGTTGCTCTCTGGTGCTTTAGAGCCCTACTTGATGTGCTATACTAAAAATGCAGTTGTTAGGGGTAAAGGCTCGCTTGTGACTTGGGTCAAATGTCAGATTTGGCCTAGAGTTAAACCCACCCTACAGTGGAGAGTGAAATCACGGGCTGGGGTTTTGGGGCTGGGCTCAAGTGTTGGTGTGGGCTTGTGGATATGGGCTCGAGTTTCGTCCAGCCTGATGGATCTCTGATTACTTCAACGGTGAGTCCTATTGCTTTTGCCGTTCAGAGGAGAGGAGATCAGAAAGGGATTTCAGGGGACGATGGAGTGAGCCCACTTGCCGATGGTGTTTAGTCAAAGATCTCATCAGCAGGCACTCAGACGCACCTTTTCTTTCAATCATGGTGGCATTTGGTGGAATTTTATTCATGTGGGATAGGAGGGTGATGGAAAAAATTGAAGAGTGTGTGGGAGAATTTACTATTGCTTGTTCTTTTAGAAATGTCGAAGATCAATTAACTTGGGCTTTTGCGGGTGTTTGTGGTCCCAACTTTGGTTGTGATAGAATTTTTTTATGGGGTGAATTGGTTGGTTTGCTTAGTTGGTAAAACTTGTGTGCATTGGGGGAGACTTCAATGTCACTCATGTTCCTAGTGAGAGATCTGGTGAAGCCCGTTTTTGTCAAGCTTTGGTCGAGTTCTCAAATTTCATTTTTTATTAGGGGCTCATGGATCTTTTTCCTCTTGTAGGTGCTTCTTTTACGTGGTCGAACAATCGGGATCGACCCTCTTAGTCAAGAATTCATAGATTTCTTCTTTTTCCTGATTGGGAAGCCTAGTTTCTTGAATTTTCCCAGAAGAGGCTGCCTAGATTGTGCTCGGATCATTTCCCTATTCTTCTTGATTGTGGAGGCTTTCATGGAGGTAGAAAGTACTTCAAGTTTGAGAACATGTGGGTTGTTGGAAACTGATATACAACTCATGCATATCATAACATGCATTGGAAGAAAACAAGAACGCAACTTCTAGTTAAATATGAATTGCAATTTTAAAAAATAATCAACATAACTTAAAGAACCAATAATAAAATGTGTACCTTGTTGTTAGCAAATTCAAAAACTGATTTTGTTGCTCTTGAAACACCACAAGTCTTCTCCTCAATGACAATTGTTTTGCCAAGAGTGTGGGTTCTCATAACACTAACCTCCCTATAGATAGATGTGCTTAACCCTTAGAGTCCAAAACTTGGAGACCAAGTCTTAAAGTCCATGTGTTAGCCGCACACTATAAGAGAAACAGTCCTATCCGAAAAGGGAAATAATAGCTTAAGGAGGAACCTAAGGAAAAAATGAAACTAAACTCCAATGGCATGACTTGTCCTAGGTTTTCCGATGCTTCCGACTCTGGCAGAGGCGGAAGTTAGAAGAGGTGTTTCGGACTCCTTGTTGGAGTCAGTACCCAGCCCTAACAAGCAGATACTGATCCAATTAATTTAAGCAAAAGGCTTGAACTGCTGAACTCATGAGAATAGAAGGAGCAAAGAATGAGTTATTGAAACACAATAAAAGTTTCTAATTTATTTTATTGTATTTTTGTTTTCCTGCTTCACAGAGTCAGAAGAATTAGCTGATTGATTGATGATCCCCTTCTTTTGTTTTACATTTTTGTCTGAGCCCCTTGCTCTGGTTTACATATTTAAGCAATGGTTGGTCCGCACATATAGCATGGGTTTGATAGTATTGAGCATTTGTTAATGACAATCTCTCTCTCTCTCTCACTTCACTGTGTTTTTGATAGAAAATAAAAAGATAAAGAAACTATGGCTTTATGCTGTGTCTTTTGGAGATAGGGTTGAAGTATGTGACAATTTAATGATGTAGATAAAGAATTTTAGTCCCCCTAATTTTGGGTTGATAGTTAGCTTATGGTGCTAATCAAATGTGGGCCCCTCTAATAGCATATTTCATTGACGTTGTCTATCCCTTTCATTCCACTTCTCTCCTTTTCTCATGTGATTATATATCAATATTTATGATGCTCAAAACTTGTCAATATTAGAGATATTTACATTTATTGGTAAAAGCACTTGCTTCATGTCAAGTTTGTGTTGTGTATTAGTTGTGTGGAAGAACTCTTGGGAGGTATAATGTACTTTCGATTCTTATTATAATAAACATGAGTTCAATGTCACCCCGTAAGTTTATAATTTCCTTTAGTATCACTTGTCTCCTTCATGTAACAGCAGAATTTGGGAACCACCCACTTTGGTATACTCCATTCATAAACATCTATACCAGCCATGGAGGTTCAATGCTGCATCTCTGTGATATTCTTTAGCCGCACCTCCCACAGGAGGCTGCAATTGAATGCAATGAGACTAGTTTTTCCATAGTGATTGCAGGATCTTAACTGATACTAATGGATTTTTATTATCAAGTTGTTCAGTTATATACGAATACCAAAAAAAAAGAAAAGACTGATGTCGACCAAGGAAAGCAATTTACATGATAGATTTACATAAGAAATTTGATCTGATACATATGGTGCGCTATCAGAAACTTTCTTCAGGAAACCATGCGTGTGTAAATTTTATTTTCTTTTTCTGCTATGATGTTGATGATGCAGCCATTGCATGGATAGAGAAGAAATATTCTTTTTTTGGAAACCACACGCTAAACCATAATCCTTTAGAAAAGTCAAGAGTCAAGACTGTATATATATGTGCCATTGTACTCAAACAATTAGAGATTTGATAATAAGAATTGAGTGTTTTGGTTTATGGAAGCCCTGCATGCTCTAGTGTGAAGCTTTCTCTCCTTTCCCTCTTTTCCTTCTCTTTCCCTTAAATACTGTTTTCCTTACTACTCATTCATGCTCATAGCTTTGAAGATTCTTCTTTCTTGCAATCGTTTGATCTCGAGTCCTCAACCGTTTTACTAGATATTTTTAATTCTTAAACACAAAGTTTTCCAGACCATAACCCACCAAATAATAGATCATTAAGATTACTGGAGAATCATCAAACATCTTGCTGATTCCAGAAAAATCCCTGCAAACTGTTTGCTTCAAAAAACAGTCCTCTTCACCCTTTAACCATAGCTTTTTCTTTTTAATTCCTTTGGCCCTATCTTTTCTAGACCTAATACTTATACAAGCTCTCAAGATGTCAGTCTGTAACCCCTATCCCTAAAATTCCAAATTTCAGCTCTAAAGCTCACCTCGAAGCATGGAAGCACATATCTATAAATTGGTCGTACATCATTTATCATTGTGTGCCCTTGTGATAAAAAAAATTATAGTTATTTGTGCTATAGACTTTGTTTAATTATATTTATAATGGAGTCTCCTCAATAAAGGAAATGAAATGTCTTCCTAGGATGAATCAAGTGGCGATGGTTTGATACGCCAAGAGGCACTCTGTGACGCAGATCTGGATGCACAGTTGGAGTCCTTGAGGAACAAGCTCATTGCGGTAACAACAATCCATCTTGTTGCAAGTTTGCGTGCAATTGTGTTTCCTTTCTGTTCTCCCCATGCCCTGCCCCCTCTCCCAAAATATATTTCTTTTTGATGGATATATGATGTACAGGTTGAGAAAGAGTCTACCGTGCTTAACCGTGAGCTCCAAGCATTAGAAAGGCATTCTGCGTCTAATAATCGGTGTGCTGGGTTTGTCAATGAGGCATTACAATTATATGAGCAGAAATATGTGCATGACTTTTTCCAGGGTAATTAGATCAGCCTTCCAAATATAAGTTCTTTGATATCTGATTGCTTTGACATCCATTTTAATTGTAGCCATTACTTCTTTATACGTGACAGTTACAGAACTCTGATTGTTTTGTTCACTTAGAATGCTCTGAGTCTCTGCGATTATCATTATCACATTCTTGCAGCTTTTGAAGTCAATTGTATACAAATCTAAGCCACTTGATAAGACTCTTGGACTTCCCTCTTTTTACTCAGAGGGATCCTGCAGCTATTGCTATACTGAAGCTTTCTGGTTTATTCAGATTAGGCTTCCAAAGATTTTTAATTACTTATATCGAGTACTCAGAGGTCAAGGGAGTACTTTTTTTTTTTTGAATCTTGTTCATTTTTCTTTTCATGACATAATTGTTAGAGTAGGTTGAAGACTTGTATGAAAGTTCCAATCACCAACGGTACAGGTCATAGAAATTTTGAGGCTAAGTGCTAACAGGGTGTTGTTGCTATTAACCCTCAAATTCTCTGCCCCCTTTTTAATGGGGAAAAAACAAATAAATATTAGATCGATATCAATCAAATCCTCATGAACTGATGCAGGAGCATAAACCTAGCTTATGTGGCGGCTATGAGGATGATAATTGTCATTTAATTTAAGTGTTTAGGTGTCTAATAAATTCTCATCAATCTAGTGTAAGTTATTTATGGAGTCTTGTCAATAGTTGTTATAGCCTAATTATCTATAGCTTGGGAGTTGTGTTTGTGTTAGAAGTTGCTATCTAGTAAGTTTTGTTTGTTGGAAGTTGTCCGCCTAGCATGTTGTATTGTGTTGGAAGTTGCCTATCATTTATTGTAAGTTTAAACTGGTCATGTATTGTGTTGTCTATAAATATCAATGAGAAATGACAGAAACTCAATGAGTGTTTGATTCAGAAATTTATTTGCAAGTGTCTTCCTTTGGAGTTGCGTGAGTCCTGTTAGTCAAGTGTGTGGCTTGGTCGCATTGAGTACGTCTGCTACCTCTGGTCGAGTGGCATCCCAGGACTATTCATTTCCTTTGGTTGAATCCTTTTGGTTTAACCATATTCACAGGTCACGGCATGCATCAAATTGGTATTAGAGCAAGTTTTCCTGCTGTGGTGTTTGACACAAGGTTGTGATATTTTTGTAATGGCTCGGCGATGGCGGAGAAACACCGATAGTGTTGATGTAGAATCTGAACTTGCTGAGTTAAGGCAATCTAATAAAGCTCTCCAACAAATGATGAATGAAATCATTCATCGGATTCCAGCCTCTCCAAATCAAAGTCAAGGGAGTGTTTATGTACTTTTGCAATATCTCATCGGATTCCAGCCTCTCCAAATCAAAGTCAAGGGAATGTTTATGTACTTTTGCAATTTGCGGCAACTATTAATAAAATATGAGCAGGAGAACTCTTGTGTTTTCTTTTCAAACTCTTTTCTCTTTGTCTTTTGTTTTTTCTTCTCTCTTTTCGTCCAACTTGGTATCAGAACAGTCAGAACCCTTGCAACCAATTTAGAAAAACTCTAAGAAATTGTGTCTTGTACAGTCCCTGACGATACAGATGTTGACATCAGCATACAGATGTTGACATCAGCATACAGCCAAGCCTCCATGGCTGCACGACTAACGATTGATGATCGGTGTTTCAAGCGCGGCTGGCATTTGGGTATCAGCGCGACTGGCAAACTCCGTGTCAAGCGGTGAGTGGAGGAGATCTGAGGCGCACAACCAATAAACGGTGGAGATTTGGTGAAACAATCGATCGATGAGCAGTGTAGTATGATTCGGTTTGTTTTTTGTCGAATTGATCATAGAAGATAGTCTTGTTTGGTTCTTCAGCAATTTCTGGGTGTTTTATAGGGTTTTTATTAGCACCACTTGATGTATTCACTGGTGGTGGTGTGATCTTCCGTAGCTGCGCGCAGAGGTTTTGACGGAAGAAAGAATACTTGGATTTTTGTATAGAATTTCAAAACAAAAGTAACTCAATTTCTACCATTATTATGATATTCCAATCCGATTGTATACCAAAAAAATAAATGAATTCGGAGTTTGATCTGTTCATTATTGTTGATAGGGTTACGTGAAAAGAAAGAGGAGGCACGTTATATTGTCAAAATGTAGCTTACCTCACACGAATTATTATATAGGCTTTGAAAAGTAATACAATGACCACAATACCCTCAAACCCTAATACATTATTCTAACACTTCCCCTCACCTTGGAACAAATAAACTCTACCTGGTTCTGACATAAAGTTTTTGTAAACACATCAGGTAATTGGTCTCTAGATTTCACGAATGCCGTAGATATATCTCCATCGAGTATCATGTCTTTGGCAAATGACAATCAACCTCAATATGCTTTGTCCTTTCATGAAAAACTGGGTTAGATGCAATATGTAAAGTAGCTTGATTATCACAAAATAACGGGATAAGAGTAGGAGCTGAGAACCCAATCTTTTGAAGAAAATGTTGTAACCGGGTCAACTCAGTAGCAGTATTAGCCATTGCCCTGTACTCTGCTTTAGCACTAGATCGTGCCACTATTATTTGTTTCTTACTTTTCCAAGTGACAAGATTACCGCCGAAAATGTGCAATAACCTGTAGTAGACCGTCTATCTGAAGGAGAACTTGCCCAATTTGCATCAATAAAACCTTCGACCCTAAGATGTCCATTCGGTCTATACAGTATCCCTAGACCAGGGGCACTCTTCAAATACTGAATAATGAGAGTAACAACTTCCTAATGTGAAACCCGAGGAGCCTCTAAGAACCGACTAACAACACTAGCTACATATGAGATATTTGGCTTGGTGATAGTAAGATAGTTCAACTTCCCAATTAGACGACGGTACCTGTCAGGATCTTCAAATAATTCACCTTCACCCTTCAGTAATTTCTTATTTGGATCTATCGGAACATCAACTAGTAGAGAACCCAAGAGACCTATCTCTTCTAATAAATCAAGTGCATACTTTCTCTGAGATAAGTTGATACCTATTCGAGATCTAGCAACTTCAATACCTAGGAAATATCGAAGTTTGCCCAAATCCTTTGTATGAAACTGTTGCTATAGAAACTATTTTAATCAGACAATGCCTCCTGAATCATCTCCAATAATAACAATATCATCTATATATACCACAAGAAAGATATGCCTGCACTAGTATGTAAGTGAAATACTGAATGATCCGTCTGACATCTCTGAAGACCAAACTTCAATACTGCTTTAGAGAATTTTTCAAACCATGCCCTTAGTGATTGCTTGAGACCATACAGTGTCTTTTTCAACTTACATGCACGGCCCTAAGACTCTCCCTGAGCATTAAACCTAGGTGGTTGCTCCATATAAATCTCCTCATGTAAATCCCCATTTAAAAAGGCAGTTTTGACATCCAGTTGAAACAAGGGCCAATCAAGAATAGTAGCCAAAGAAATAAGGATACGAATAGAAGAAATTTTAGCAATTGGAGAAAAAGTTTCATCATAATCAATACCATACGTTTGGGTATAACCCTTAGAAGCCAACCGAGCTTTCAATCGTTCAACGAAACCATCAGGATTAAACTTAATCGTGAAGACCCATTTGCAACCAACAGTTTTCTTATGAGGTGGTAAGGGAACATGCTCCAACGTCCCATTTTGATGCATGGCCCTCATTTCCAATTCCATAGCTTGCCTCAAACCGGAGTGAGATAAAGCATCATGCACTGTCTTTGGAAGGGAAATACTAGAGAGGTGGGAGATAAAACAAGATAGTAAAGGAGATAAAGAACTAGCGGATATAAACTGACTGATAGAATGTTGAGTAGTGCAAGAATGTGTACCTTTCCGTAGGGCAATAGGCAAGGAGTATGATGCAGGTGGAAACACTGGATCTAGAGATGCTAAGGATGATGGTGGAGGAGCAGGAGCTCATGGGGGCAGCCGACGCGTATAAACCTGGAGTGGGCAGGTGAGCGTGGTGGCGACAAGACTGGAGGAGCAAAGGCAGGCTCAGAGAGAAATGGAACATGCAACGGAATATACACGACATTAGGTGCTAGAGAAGAGTTACTCAAAGAAGTAGTAGCAGGAAAATAGGGGAGAGACTCAACAAATGTGACATCGGCGCTAGTGAAGTAGCGTCGAAGAACAGGACTATAGCAACGATATCCCTTATGAGTGGTGGAATATCCAAGAAATACACATCTAGCAGCATGAGGGTCAATTTTATCAAAATCGGGACCTAAATTATGGACATAGCAAACACACCCAAAGACCTTAAGTTGCAAGGAGAAGGNGGGAAGGAAGAAGGATATAATAGAGAATGAGGAGAGGCACCACTAGTATGCCTTCAAGTAACCAAATCAGCCTATTGTCTTACAAGGAGTTTGAACAGACCTACAAAGAAGATGGCATTACATATGCTTTGGTTGTTGTGGGGAAAAGTGAAGTAGCCAATGAGGTTCTGGTTGAAGTGCGAAGCTTGTTGGACAGATTTAAAGGCATAGCTCCAGAAGAACTTCTAGCTGGTTTGCCTACACTTAAGGACATTCAACACCAAATTGATTTCGTTCCAGGTGCTATTCTTTTTAACTCGCCTCATTATAAAATGCCCCTTAGTGAACATGTTGAATTACAAAAACAAGGGATAAAATTGCTAGGAAAGGGGTTGATTAGGGAGTTTCATAGCTCTTGTGCCATTCCAGCCCTTTTAACTCCTAAAAAGGATTGAACATGGAGGATGTGTGTTGATAGTAGGGTTATAAATAAAATCACTGTTAAGTAGAGGTTTCCCATTCCCCGGCTTGATGATATGCTTGATGAGTTAGCTGGTGCTAAAGTCTTCTCCAAATGCTTGTGCAATGTCTATCACCAAATCAGAATTTGAGAAAATGACGAGTGGAAGACAGCTTTTAAAACCAAAGATGGCCTATATCAATGGCTTGTTATGCCGTTTGACTTGTCCAATGCCCCTAGTACTTTAATGGGGCTTATGACTCTGGTTTTGAGGAACTTTATGGGGAAGTATGTGGTGGTGTATTTTGACGATATCTTGATCTACATTAAAGATAGGTTCCGATTGTGGAGCATTGACTAATGTGTTCAAAGTGCTCCAAGGCAATCAGTTTTATGTTAACCTAAAGAAGTGTTCTTTTATGATTGACTGAGTTGTATTTTTAGGCTATGTTGTGAGTGCAGATGTCATGCAAATGGATGATGAAAAGACTATTCTTGACTGCCCTACTCTTAAATGCCTAATTGATGTGAGAAACTTTGGCATCATTTTACATACGATTCATCAAAAATTTCAGCACCTTTATTTTGCCCCAATGATGAGTGTTCTGAAGAAGAATTTCAATGGATCAGTGAAGCTGAAAGAAACTTTCAGCAATTGAAGTCTAAACTTGTTGAAACTTTGGTGCTAGCACTGCCAGATTTTCTCTTAGCTATTCCAAGTGGAGTGTGATGCCTCTAAGTTGTCCCCCTTATGAAGTCACTGGTTTTGATCTCTTACCAGATTCTTATGCGGCAGATCCTTTGTTTTCTAAGGTGTTGCAGGATTTAAATGATGGGAAAAGTAAGGATTATTTGCTGATCAATGGCTATCTCTTCGAAGGAAACCAGCTATGTCAATCTGAAGGTTCGTGGAGATTATTTTTCATAGAAGAATTCCATGTTGGAAGATTGGGTGGACATTTGGACAAGATAAGACTGAAGCTCTTGTAAAGCAGCGGTATTTTTGGCCAGCCTTGAAGCGTGACGTTGCTCGCTTTGTTCAAAAGGCCAAAGGAGGAGTACAAAACACTAGTTATTATCAGCCCTTGCCCATTCCCAATGCTCCTTGGGAGGATTTGTCGATGGATTTTGTTCTTGGTTTACTTAGAACATAGTGATAGTTCAATTGCATTTTTGCTGTTGTGGATCGTTCGCAAAGATGGCTCATTTTATACCATGTAAGAACTGTACTGATGCATCTCATATAGCTGCTCTGTTTAAGAAGTAGTTCGTTTGCATTGAATTCCTTGATCCATTACTTTAGATCATGATATGAACTTTGCTAGTTTTGGAGGACACTTTGGAAACTCTTGGGGACCCAATTGCAATTCTCTAGTGCCTATCATCCCCAAACTGAAGTTGTGAACAGATCCCTTGGGAACTTGTTGAGAAGTTTAGTAGGAGAGCATCCGAAGAATGGGAGTTTGTTATTTCTCAAGCCGAGTTTGCTTATAACAACTCCATCGATCGATCAACGAAGAAATCTCCATTTGAAGTTGTTTATGGCAGAAATCCAAATCATGTTTTGGATCTCTTGCCTTTGCCAAATCAAGCAAGAGTGAGTATGTAAGCTAAAGAATTTGCATGACGCCATGAGCAAGTTGGAAAACAATTGCTACAAGTCCAAAGTATATATGCACAAGAGTGGGTTGGAGTTCAAAGAAGGTGATCTGTTATGGTTTATCAGCGAAAAGAGAGGTTTCCTACTGGCATTTATAATAAGCTCAAGCAGAGGAAGTTTGGCCCTTGCCAATTATTTACAAAGTTAGAACCACATGCATATCGCACAGAGCTGTGAGAAGGGTTCTCAATTAGTCCAACTTTTAATGTGAGTCATTTCTATCCTTATTATGGTGATGAAGACAAGAATACACTGAAGCCAAGAGACATCCAATTGGTCCTTCTAATCCTCCACGATAGTCAATTAATGTGCTGGATTTACGTCCTATTACAACTCGACGTGGGAAGTATACTCAATACTTGGTGCTTTGGCAAGGAAACCAGATTCTGAAGATCTGTGGATCTCAAGCGATGAACTAAAGAAATTTGATCATATCCTTTGGAAGGATTTGACTTCAAACAAGAGGACAAGCTCCTTTCAAGAAGGGGAAAATGATGTAGGCGCATAAACCTAGCTTATGTGGATGACATGTGTCATTTAATTTAAGTATCTAGGTGTCTAGTAAGTTGTCATTAATTAATCAAAGTTATTTATGGAGTCTTGTTGGTAATTCTTACAGCCTAGTTATCTGTAGCTTCGAAGTGTGTGTGTGTTGGAAGTTAGACATCTAGTAAGTTGTGTTTGTTGGAAGTTGTCTACCTAGTAAAAGTTGTATTGTGTTGGAAGTTGCCTATCATTTATTGTAAGTTGAACTGGTCGTGTATTGTATTGCCTATAAATATCAATGAGAAATGATAGAAACTCAATGAATGTTTGTTTTGGAATCTATTTGCAAGTGTCTTGCTTTGGAGTTGAGTGAGTCCTGTCAATCAAGCGTGTGGCTTGGTTGCGTTGAGTGGCATTTGCAATTAGTAGTGTTGAGTGACGTCCACTACCCCTGGTCGAGTGGCATTTCAGGACTATTCATTTCCTTTGGTTGAATCCTTTCGGCTTAACCATCATTCGCTGGGCTCGGCCTACATCATGAACCTTCAGCTAAAGGCAGAAATATGTGGTATAGCCTGCTGATCTGTTTATTATATTCAGTAACGGTTCTAGTTGCTAGTGCACTCAGAAATACTGCACTTTAGTGTGAGTCCATCTCTTCTGCCCTTGGGCCTTAGCTCTGGTTATGAACGGGGTGGGTCAAGTTGGGTTAGGGGTCGGTTTTAGATCTTACTAAGCAAAAAAGAATACCTCATTTTCCTTACCCTGCACTGATCATGCAATGTGGAGATTTTTGGCTGATAAATCTACTATTTCATTGCTGTGCACATTTTGATAGCTACTGAATAACATATATATATATATATATAAATTTGTTTTACATTTAGTTTGTAAAGTGAAGTTAATTAATTGTTCAAGTCTTAGTTGATAATATTTGCTGACAGTTTTTAGATACAAATCTTACGAATTGTTGCTTACTACAGAGATGGTGCGAACTGGGTCAGAACTCCGTACCAAAATGGTGAAGTTGAAGAGCAGAGGATTGGTAGAGTCTGAACATACTAAAACAGAGAGGATTTACAATCCAAACAGAGATTTGTCTAAGATAGATAGCAAGGGTATCATTAATTGCAACTTACTGTTGTTTTAGTTCTGCTGCAAGTATTATTTACTTTGGGGACTCAAATTTTCTCGTTTGTGCTGAGAAACGCTTCTGTTCTGCAGGCTTCTCTAATGCAAAGTTGGAGGAACTTCAAGGATTTTTAGCGGAAATGAAGAACATTTGAATATGTGTGTTGTTCCATGGATCTTGGATTGCAGGTTAACCGTTCTTATGTCTCTTCTCATGTTATTAATTTATTTGCTTTACGCTTTGTTCTTTAAATCACAACCGTGGAGTTGAGTGTAATCACCTGTTATATGTAAGTATCTGAAAGTACTGGTGAAGCAATTTTAAGACAAGGAACGAGTCAAGAAGCCTCCTAACTACCACCAAAGGTCTAATGTTTGAACCAACCTCTCGCATCTTTTTTTTTTTTTGGAGTAAAAAAAGCGAAGTTTACACTTTCCACCAAATAGAGTTCGTTAGAAGGGCCAGTTTTGGCGTTTATCTACAGGAACAAGATTAGAAAAATGCTTCAGTTGGTGGATGTATCACATGGAAGATGCGGTTGATGAAGAATCTGTGAGAGGGCAATAGCCTCTTGGGGAGGTGAGGGCTCTGTTAAGCTTTTATTTTAAGATTAATAACTATGTTAGACGCAGTGGAAGATGTAGGAATATATTAAAGATGTTGAGTCAGAGATTTGGAATCCACCAGAAAATAGAGAATTCTCTCTTGAAGAAACTTGATTGAAATATTACTCATGAATGACCAATAAGAGGTACCCATCATGCCTTCGTATCTTAATACTAATATTATGTTTGGTACACATAATGACCTATTATTTGGAATAACCCTTATTAAGAATGGAAGAAGTGAAATAAAATAGTATTGGTGTTAAAGTATACATATACTTTAATACTTGAAATAGCTATGTGTGAATAACTATTCCTTAAATTGAAGATATAATTATTCCTTTTCAATTTGAGAGGAATAATTATTTCTTCAATTTGAGGAATAATCATTTTTTCATTGCCATGAAAATGACTATTATAAAGCTTATCTATTCTATTTATTTTATTCTTAATAAAGATTATTCTAAAAAATAGTTATTTCTTGTACCAAACATATCCTAAACTTGGCAGAAAATCCTAAGAGAAATCAAAAAAGGATTCCTAATCTTTAGTGGACAACGGTCCCTAATTATAAGGACTCGTGATCTGTACTGGACAAGAATTATAATTATTACAAATAAAAGTCCTAATTTCTAATGGATTTATTAAGACAAGAACTCTTTAAAAAATAAAAAAATAAAACCTAGCAAAACATAAGAAAAGTCATGAAAAGTAGGTCATTTGTCGTACATTAGCAATCGTAATGCAATTTAATGCAATTTGTCGTACATTAGCAATGTGTAAGGAAATAAATGATTTCATACGTTAGGAAAATTTCTATTTTTCATTTCCAAACTCATGCAATAAAGTTTTATCTATTGAAAGATGAGTTTACACTCCAAGGGTTGGTTCAAGTGGTAAGGGTTTTGGTCTTGGTGGTATTTCTATTACGTTTAAGGTTTGAATCCTCTTAGATACAAACAATTCTTTGAGGCCAGCCTGCCGGCGAAATTGGAGTATTACCCGATCTGTGTGGATGAAGCATTTTGCATGGTCCGAGGTTTACGCGATAGGGATGGGTATAGGAAGTAGTTATGCCATGGAGGGGTTCCTTGTCGTAATTATAAAAAAAAAAAAAAAAAAAAAAAAAACCCTTACCTTTGTTAGCTTAAATTCGTTGTTACTGAACTTTCGTAGCACAAAACACCCTAAATCTTATTTTATAGCTATTTGTTTCCTTACTCCCATATAGCATTTCTCACTTGTCTTAAAACTAGGCTAAATTCCATTAAACTCCTTAGTCATTATCATCATACGAATTGACTTAATTACAAGCTTAATTGTACTACCTTGCTAAAGTTCAGTCAATCGAGCTATGATCGAAGGTTCAACAGAACCATTTTGTCCCTCGTTTGATAGATTGAACTCAAAACACATTGTTTTACTCACATGCATGACACTTCAACACTTGCACAAGCTCGATCGATCGAGTTGCGACCAAACTATGGATTGGACCATTTTGTGCTAGGTTCAATCGAACGAGACCCACTTTATTTGATTGAAATTACATTGCTAGGTGTTTTCCAAAATGAAAACGCCCAAAATCCCCCCCCCCTCCCCCCAATTCTCTTCTTTCCATATCTTACCACGTTTTACCAACCATCAAATATCATCACCAACACTAAAATCCTTCCTTTCATGCACAAATCTCAACAACCCTAACATCCTTTCAAACAACGTATCTACAACTCCAACTATCACACTACTCCATATCATTATCAAAATTACAATCATATCTTAGCACAAACAACAAAGTTACTACACACTTCAGCCCAACGGTTTAACCATTCAAAACAAAATACACAACTCTAACATCAAATAAGAACTCAGAGAAACTCACCCTTGTTGTGCCATCCACATGCTCCTCGTCAAAGCTCCTCTTTCCTCTCCCCTTCTCTATCTCTTTCTTTCTTTTTTCTCTCGTCTCTCTCACTCTCTTTAGGTGTGACTCGGACAGACGAAGCGAAGGAATGGAAGTTCCTTCACTTCTTACACTTTAAAGCTTTGGATGTACACCTTAAAAATTGAGTTCGATTGAATGACACCTACCAATGTTCGATCGAAACACGTTAGCATTCATTAAATGAGCATTGAATCTCACCTACTTGCACGTGCCAACCTCTGACCGTTCGAACGAACCTGCATCACGTTGAAGCAAACCTAACATATCACATCTCAACCATCCATCTTAACCTACCACTCCATGGGAGTCTTGCCACATGAAGATGCCATCTCGATCGAATGAGACCAAACTTTGATCGATCGAGATTACCTAGGTCTACTACTAACTGTTTCCCTCGAATGATCCTTAACCTCGTTCGATCAGACTTGTACAGATCCAAATTATTTAAAGGACTATATCCAGATTTAATACCTTATTGAGCAGGCACGTACGAGCCCATTACACCCAGCTATTTACACTATAATCCCTCTCTATTTTCATTATATTATTTACTTTTCTCTAAATCTTATTTTCTTTTTGCGTTTTTCTTACGCAAAGTTGGGTGCTACATCCTCCACTTCTTTTAAAAATTCCGTCCTCGAAACTTGTACAAGGCCTCTAGATATCTCGACAATCTTTCTCTAAACTGCTTGTGCACTATTCTCCCCAGTGACCAATAATCTCCACGAGGTTTCTTTATTATTACCTCAAAGAGAGAACCTATAAATTTCTCTCCACACTCCACATTTAATCAGATCTCCTAAAAGACCTTGTATATCACAACATGTTGAGGATTTCATGACTAAGCTTTGTTGGCCGCAACAACTTACCATTGTGATCTCATTGCCCATTCCTAGGAAAGAATTCCTCCTCATCCATCAAAACCCTAATTGACAATGCCTTCGAACCCTTAAAACTTCCTAACACATGCATCCAGTGCAAATTCCTTACCTTCAGAAAACTTCACAAGCAACCCACTTGATCAAAAACCTAAGTAAGTTATTTTACACCAAAAATATGACTATCATTTCTCCTTGCTCTTTATAGCAACTTGTCCACACACTAAGATACTCAAAAATTCACCTCACTTTATAACTCACCGTTCCACTTTGTCAAGCCACCACAATGCCCTTAGCCATTATATATATAAGATATGTCTAAAACTTTCTAACCTAGGCTAAATCTCAACATCAGGCTACCTAAGGAAATAACTTTGGCGACATCCTAATCTAGTAGCTGAGTGTCAACATTGTACAACTTTACATACGCGAATGACATAGAAGGAATATGTAACTGTAGAACCAACTAAATATTATTATAATCGCTTGAAGGGAAAACAATACCGGCCACCACATTAGGCTTGGGTTTTGCCTCCCGTAGATCAAGCACATACACCCTTGCTTGAGCAACAAGCTTCTAGTTATTTCCCTTTGGTGGGGCAGAGCTTCTAGAGATCACCACAATATAGTCTCTAGAGAAATAGAGTCTCGTGGTTAATTGAGAAAAAATTTCCACTTTTGCGTTTGAATTTAGGGCGGGGTGCTACAGTAGCCATGAATTGCGTAGGTTGCGCCCAAAACTACACAGGCTTGGGCATATTAGGTGGTGGAGGAGGTGGAGGTGGAGGTGGAGGTGGAGGTGGGTGTGCACCGCCATCCCCATTATTTGCCTCTTCCCTTTCGTGTCGTAAGCCTCGAGGCTCGGGTCTAGGTGGCATTACTCTGCAAGATTTTTATGTTAGAACAAAGAAGGCCACATAGACAAACATCAATCATAAATAAGTGCATTCAATGAATACATGAAGCATCACGCTCAATGCAATAAAGCCTTATGAAAGATTTTATAGTTTTACGTTTTCTTGAATTTTTTAAAATCACATAGCTCTGGTATCACATTTAGACTCTATCTAGAAAACTTAACATCTACTACTCCCATAATGGCCTTAAAAGCAAAATGCTCTAATACCAAAAGCTGTGACAACCTGGTTCAATACTATAATTTTTTTTTTTGAAAACATAAACTGACCAACCGAAATCGTCATAGGTGCCCTATAAACCTATGACATACATACATCTCATAATGTCTTATGAGAAAAAATCTATTGCATTCTTATATGTGGCGATCTAATTTCAAAACACATATATTTTTTTTAAATGAAACTGCATCATCATTGAGGCATACATACGTACAAAGCCATCATCAACTCATAACATGAGCATATCACATTAGACTTAACATAACATTGCTGCGGAAATTAAAATAAAGGGAAAAATATAAAAAAGCCCCCTATACTGCCAGCCAAATTTAAAAGAGCCTCATAAACTGACAAATGGTAGATGTCGACCTTTTAAATTGCCAATATGTGATAGACAAGCCATTTTTTTCCTAAAATACCCTTCATTTCTTAATATATATATAGATAAACCTTGGGGGTTGTAACGGCCCGGTTTTCTATGCAATAGAACTGTAAGCAGAAACCTCCAGTTTTCACGTGACATTACTACCTCAGAGATCAGTCTCGCAGCGGATATATTTTTTTATTTTAAAACACCTAGGAACACCTCTCATAGCACAATAGAGCTGACTGAAATACTTCATGAATTTAAATGTTTTAATATTACAAACATGTACATACTAGATGCACCAAATAAAAGATAGTTGCAGCATATGCCACAGACGGCATACAATTGCAACATCACACTGTTTAGATATATTACAAACCATCATTAATAAAAACCAAAACATACAACATACGAAGAGACATATATAACAGAACGTTGTCTCTTCCAGGATATAGCACATCCCGACAAAGTAGTGCCTAATAGTCATTAAAGCTAACGAAGGGGTCTCTGCCTTCGTCACCTGCATCACAGTCTATGTAAACATGACATCATCACATTTACATAGGCAAACAAGTGAGTTCCACTGTTTCAATAAGTATAAAAGTTACTGGTTTATTGTAAGAGAGGATTGAGAGGTGTGAGTGAGATGAATGGAGAGATTTTTCTGTTTTGGTGCAAAGGCTGAGTGATTTCGGTGCTGGGGGCTCATCTCACATTTATAGGAGAAGCCAAGGCTTCTAGATAGCCAGCACACATGTCCAAACCAGCCTAGGTTCAATGGAAAATTATCCTTTCATGCAAGTCACCAAAAAATCTTCCAAAGTCAAGATAACCTTATGACTTTTTTTGGCTTCTTGTGCTTTCTTTCCAGCAACCTCTCCCACACTGCCAAGTGTCAATACCCTAGGCTCCCAAATCAGTGAAGAGCCGCCCTACCTAGAGAATTTAGCATTTTAAAGCTAAATTTGATAGTTTGAGGTTTTAAGGCTCGGGTTTTACGCCAAAAATTAACTGTCTCAGAATTGAATTCGATTTCAATAAACTGAAGTAAAAACATTTATATACTAAATAGAGTCCATTTATGATATAAAATCCAAATGGTGAAACTCTATTTTAGAAATAAGGCCCGGGTCAAAAGTGCCACGTAAGCGATAAATAGTAATCTTATGCTTAAAAAGGTCAACGGATTGAATTTTATCAAAAATCTACTATGTCGTAGAGGGTTTCGATACAAGCACAACGGGCTTCAGTTTGAGTAAAACTGAGTTCGTTTGACCCAGTTTTTTGATACTTATAAGATTGGTCGTCAGAAAACGATCATTTTCTAAAGAGATTCTAAAGGGTTTTGACTGGAAATCTCTTAAGCTTCATGAACGTCTCTAAAACATTATCATAGCTAAATGATAATGTCTCCTCAACATATATCATTTAGTTTAATAATATGTTTAAAAGATTTGAATTCCTCGGGCGTCACAAGGGTGGCTCGTGAACCACACCCATAGATTTTTGTGGGGTGGTTCGACCACCCCATGGCTTGGGGGTTGCCACGAGCCACCAACAGTTTGGGGGTGGCCGCGAGCCCCCCAAGTAGTTTGTGAGTAGTTGGCGAGCCACCCCAAACTGCTTGGGGGGGCTCGGAGCCACCTCCAAGTGTTTTGGGGGTTGGCTCGCGGCACCCCCAGGCCATGGGGTGGTTTGCAAGCCACCCCAAACTGGTTGGGGGTGGCCGAACCACCCAATAAATCTGTGGGGGTGGTTCAAGAGCCACCCCAACCCTCGGAGGGTGGCCGATCTACCCTCAACCCTCTGGGAG
>FXXK01002376.1:4938-15181 GCA_900184695.1 Betula pendula | reverse complement strand
GAATTTTATTTTGCCCCAAAGTTGCTTAAATCCTTTTGTTTCATTGTCTGCACGTATAATCAACACTACAAATTATCAACGTGTTAAGTGAAGTTATTTCGCCGCTTAATTAGTGAGTTTTTAATATCAATATCCAAGTTAAGGAATGGAGAGTAAGATGATCGAATTGTGATTGCGTCTCAATTTCAAGATGATCTAAATGTAAGAGAGAGTGTTTAGCGGTTGGCAATAATTTAGGTTTTGTTATAATAGGGAAATTAATAAGAGAAATGCAAAATACTACATACTCATTTTGTCCTCATTTTATCTCTGTGACAGTAATCATCGGTCCTCTTTTCTTTTTCTTTTTTTGACAGTAGCTCATCCAAGAGCTAATGAGCACTATTACATCATATCAATTAGGGGTGGAGGGAGGGGGGTCGAGAGGAGTCAAACGCCCCCCCTCAACCTCCAAAAATTTTCTTACCGCAATAGAAAATCCTTCGGATGACACAATTGTCCACACTCAACTGTAGATCAGGGGCAATTGACATCCCCTCATCAAAAATCAGGGCAAAATGACTCAAGTAGTGCCAAGACGTCTAGAATTTTTTCTGGCACAGTGACAGCATTTTAGAATTTTAGGTTTAGGTTAGATGAAAATGGGGAAGAAGACGATGACAATGTATCCTTTTATTAAACGCACCGTTTAAATAATTTTGGTTTGTTTGACTTTTTGTGGACCAACAGTAAGGTTATAAGTTATAACTACCGCTTCTTTTAACGCATAAGCGTGTCGGTGGCAATGTTAAAAAAAAAAAAAAAAAAAAAACACCTAAAGTATAGGTCTGAATAGATCAGTTGTTCTTTCAATTTTTTTTATTTGTCCTTCAAGCCCTCAACAATTTAGATCATTGCTTTTTAACAATTTTCATTTCTTAAAAAGTTTAGGTATGTAATCAAACTTTAATATTGATTAAGCTTTTATATTTAAATTGCTCAATTAAATTAACTGTTTATGAATATATATAATTTTCATTACATATTTTAATTGTATGAAAACATAATTAAATTGTAGGTTTTTTATTTTCAAAATGAAGAACATAATATTTCACCAGGACTCTTTAGTAGATATTTCTACATCCAATGGATATACGAGTTTTCAGATTTCAGACATGGAACATTTTTCCTCGCACACTTTTTCTTAAAATCCAATCTCTTCTGAGCTGCAATTAATTACAATTAATGAATCACCCTTGCAATTTTTTAACTTTTAAGATAAATACAAAATTATTTCTCATTTTCGAAGAACCAACAAGGAATGCCCCCCATTTTAGTTGTGGTTGATATATAAGCTCAATTATTTAGGTTTTTAAAGTAAAACAAAATAAATCTTTATGAATACATACAATAGAATAAAAATTGACATAGCTTTATACTAATAGTTAAGATTTTTCGCTGGGTAGAGAATTTGGGTTACATAACCTTTGATAATGATGATTACTTTATGATCCATTTCTAGAGCACTTTCTCAAGAAAAAAAAATTAAGAATAATAATTATTGCTGAAAAGGTACATATTTGAATAATCAATCTGGCATCATCTTCAAAAGAGAACAAACATGACCAAGTAATTCTAAATTTCTTTTATGCTCTCTTTGTTTGTTTGTTCAAACAGGTAAATCCAAAAGCCTTATACTTTCCAGTTCAAAAAAAGAAAAAGAAATAACACACGGGTCAGAATTATTGGTTGGCTAAGAACTCAAGAGAGTCAACTGCGATAATTCATCGTTTAAACATACGAAATGAAAACATAGGAAATACCAATGGACCCAAGTGCAATGCCGATGACGAGCAAGGCGACAGTGTACGGGACTTTGGTACCACGGAGGAGGTGCCTGCAAGCGATTCCCAGCACCAAACTCAGCCCAACGAACAACACAGCGTCCGTTGGGTTCGAATTAGAAGAAGTTTCCTCTTTCAACATTCTGTACGGAAACACCACTTACCTGGCAGAAGGATAACACTTACCTGGCACGATTTTTTTTTTCTTTCGGACTGAGGCGTATCCTTCTGCCAGGTAAGTGGTGATTTCAGTGGGATTTTTTTTGGATAGGTTTGGACCGTTTGGTTACTTTTGAACTCTTTCTTAAGGAAATTAGTCCCTTCGGACGTAGTATCATAGTTTTTTTTTTTTTTTACCGTGCAGGCTGTAGGCAGAGCTCTTGCATTTTCCTTTTATTTTATTTTTTAATTTCTAGCCACAAGTTTGTATTTTTTTTTTTTTGCCTTGTTATTCACTGTTCAAGTTTCTGTCCTACCAAATGTGAGAAAAGAGATTTGCTCCTACAGCACACAGAATTACAAGGAAAACAAACTTGACAAATTGTAATAGATCTACACTTATGAAATTGACGGGAAGGAGGTAAGAACTTGCAATGATCTGAAATGGAGGCTTATACAGTATACTTGACAACCGTTAGTTATTTACAAACAATGTCCTTGTTGGTAATTTGCCTACTTTTTATACTATTGTTATCCAAACACTCAATGAATAGAAAAAGTACTTTTTAATAAATTTTATCAAACGTTTAAATACGATTTTAAAAATTACGTTTTTATAAAGTGCGATTTAAAATCGCTATTTTTTAAAATCGCACTTATTCAAACCACAATCCCAAACAGACCTTAAGATCACTTGCCAGAAACAAGATATAGGAAGTTTATAGTTACCTTTATTTTTCACTAGCCAGTAGTATCAATACCCACAAAAACCAAGAATTGCTAAAGAGATTAATAATTGAAGAGTTTGTTATATGAATTCTGAAGTCTGTATTTTTCCAAGCCCCAACCCATGTTCAAGGCACAACAAGAGTCCATATATATCGAAGCCTGCAGGTCACAGGGACTCCAAGCCTTAACACCAATGTGAAAACAGAGCAAGTTATGTAGCCACACGATTCCATAGAATACAAGCAATGCAAACAGCATGTTCACGGAGAATTTCAACAGTAACAGATCAAATCTTAGTATTTGATAGCCAAAAAAAAAAAACTAAAATCTCCAGGACATGCAATTAGAAACAAAACACAAACTAAAATTTTCCAGAATTCAAAACTTGCATCTTCGATGCTCGTGCTGTGATTAGTAGCATTCTTATGGTACTCAAATACGTTGTATATAAAGACAAGAACATGATAATAAGCGCTAGCATTCTTATGATATAGTTCTTCATTAAATTTTACAGTTTCCCGTTTCCAGTTGTCGATCCTGTGACAAGGGAAAAACATTTTCAATAAGAAGTTTGTAGACCTTATTTTCTTCCCTTGAAAAGGTAAATTAACAAAGCTATTGACATTTATCTCAAGGTAAATTAACAGATTGGCCGGTTGAGTTCTCAGATTTGCCATAATTCACACTATAATTAACAACCCTAGGTCTCGATGCTTCTTTAGCTGGATTTACAAGAGGACGAATCAGAAACCAGAGATGAATTGAAGGATGAACCAAACAACAAGCAAAATCGTACCAGGACCTACCAATAATAAAAAATATAGAAATCCTTCTGTATCTCCGGGAGCATGTCCGCACTCTTGACAATGACGCGCTTGCCGGAGGGAGGGGTGGTGGCTGCCGCCGACAAGGGCTTCTGGTCGTCGGAGATCGGCGGCATCACCGTCAGACCTCCCGCGATGCTCCTGATCTTCGCGTCCTCGCTCATTTTCACTTCCTCTCCACTGCTTCGCTCTCTCAGTCCGTGTTGTCGATGTGGGTGAGAGTGAGTTTTTTACTGTGTTTCAATAACTTAATCAGGAGCGCTTTTACGTTTTACCATATACTAATCAGAACATATCGTCGACAACAGTAGAATGTCGTCGCAGATACTTAAGCATGTCTGCAACGATAAATCCGCGATGACATTATCCAGTTATCGTGGATATGTACTTATTTGCGATGACCACAGTCATTACAAATATGTTTTACTTTTAACAATGACTTTTGTTATTGGTAAAAGTAATATATTATTACAAAAAGCTTCCAACACATGTATTCATGACGACACATTCGCGACGGCCTAATTGTCGTCGTTATTATTAACAATTTTTAAATTATTTACGATGACTAGAATGTCGTCCCGGATAATAAGTTATCAGTGACAACTTTTCTGTCATCGCTATTAAAGTTGTCGCTAAAGACCAAAATTCTTGTAATGTTTCCATGATTCCCAATTCTACACAACCCATTCTTCAAAACAAAGAAAGAATAAAAAATAGTCATTCTTCAAAATTAAGAAAAGAATGTCAAGTGTATTTCAAAAGTCATTCTTGAAAATAGAAAAAATGGAGTTTTTCTTCAAAATTTGAAGCAAATTTTAGAGGATCTATTGTGATGCTCTGATAGAAAAGATGTGGCCGGCTGATTTGTATATTCTGGCCGTTCTTGATGTTATAGAAGAGAAAGGAGGGGTTGGTGGTTATTAACGGATTAACTTCGGACAAGGATACATGGCATCTCACGCGAAGCATCAAATCATAAACTATGAAAATTTTGAGGAAAAGAAATGCATCAGATCACCAAATGGCTGAACCATGCAAGTAAACTGCTTATATCATTTCTGCGGTTGCAATTGGAGCTGTACGTATGCTTACTACTCATTCTAGTGGAAAGGATGTTTGTGGAGGAAAAGGGGGACAGATAAGGTGAAGGCATATCAATTGCCTGATTATTAAATTTTATTTAATTTCCGCTATATGGTTAATTTTAATGAGAAATAAAAGTGCAGGCTGGCTTTCCAAATAAAAATGATGTGCAAAGATTAGCTGTCTTCACTTTTCAGCTTTTATTGTTGGGGCTTACTATAATTCACTTACTACACAAATGTGTGCAAGTGTCAATAATTAATTTCAGATAACTAGTATATAAGGTACTGTAGGATTAGTAGCAATATCTTGGATCTAATTTTTTTGTAGAGGTAGTTTGGTATTTCAATTATCTCTTAAGCACAGTTTTAGAATATTAAATCATGTAGCACCTACCTCCGAGAGCCACACAGTTTTAATTTTCTTGTAGAAGTATTTTGGTATTTCAATTATCTGTTAAGCATAGTTTTAGAATATTAAATCATGTAACACTTACTTGTTGGAAGCTATACAAGAAGGGCTTAAATGGTGAGAACTGCAAGCACTCCTTCAAATCCAACTAAACCATAACTTGACACACCAAATCTTGTGAATTTCTTCATTGATGTTGTGTTGAAGGAGATCAATTACATGGAAAATAATAGCCTTGGCAGTGTTCTATTTGGTGAGTATTACTTAATTATGCTCAGCTGTGAAATATTTTGAAAAATAATAAAATATAAACTTTTCCTGTTGGCCAGTTTTTAGAATTTAGCCTTCTGGTTTTTGATTCTCCTTATATTTCCAAAGTTCTTCGGTTTGTGTTTCCCTTTTTAGCAATTTCATGAATGCCATTAATTATCACAAAAAAAAAAAAAAATTGAGTTGGGTATAGTACTTATTGTAGTTGTAGATCCAGAAAACACTCAGCTTAAGCTTGGATCGGCCTACGACCTACAAGGCTTAAGATCGTATTGGGATAGCAAGAGGTGTAGCTTCTCTCCATGAAGAATATTTTTGGTGACATATGCACCAAAAATTCTTCACTTCATTCAAAATAGCAAAATATGGGGCACATGGCCTTACTGAACGCTTGCAACTGCATGTCTTATATTCCATTGAATGAAGTCAAAAAATTTGTGAGTGGAAGTAACAAATAAATCTTCAAAAATTAGAATTGAACAAAGTAATAATATCCAGAGGATAGTCTCTAAATATCATTTTAAAAAGAAAATAAATTTAAATTGTCTTAAATGATATTAAATATTTGGAAGGGCGTTATAGAGTATTTTTGCAAAAAAAATTTCTTTGTTAGTAATGTGTATGTTTCCAAAGTTAATTAACCTCTACAAAGTAATGATATTTGTTCAATAATTAGTTTAAGAGTAAGAGTGACCTGTTCCTCTATGTATTCTGTGTTCATTAAAATTAATGTGTCATATTTAAATAATGATTTATCATAATTCAATGTAATTTAGTCAATTAATTTTAAAGTGAACAGAGGTAGACTTAGAGCTTGACATATATAATATGGGGCGGAGGAGGGGAGGGGGTCGAGAGGGTCAAATGCCCCCTCAATCCGTAAAAGTTTTTTCAACCCCTGTATATTCTCGGAGTTTTGATTCACCACATACAGCCACGTAATCGTCAGGGGCCATCAAGGAAGGTTCAACCTGTCAAAGTTTTCTCGGATGTTTGATTGCCACCCTCCAGCCACTTCGTCTAGGGGCATCAGGAAGACAACCGTCACGAATCACGCCGCGGACACAGACATTTTTTGTTTCCTGGTTTCTATTTCAAATTTCACAGATTTAGGTTTAAATCGAAGATGACGACTCTCAAATTCTTTTAATGCGTAATGGAAGCAATTATATGGATGCTAGACATCAAATAAATACTAAACGATGAGAGCTGGGCTTTAAGTCCATGGGGTTGCGAAAGAGGATTTACGTATGTAAAGTGGGTAGGCGAAAATCCATGGGTTTTAGCACAAGTCAATTTTGAGGTTGGCCTTTCTTGGATCCGTGGGCTGGATGAATAAGATGATTTAGTCTCAAGGTCTCATATAACCAATGGGGTTTTAGTTTATGAGACTAATGTCACTGCGTTTTTAAATATACAAGTTTTTTTTTTTTTTTAATCCTTACAATATATATATATATATATACAGAACCACATTTTTTAGTGTTTAAGCCTTCTTAAAAAAAATGTTAATGCTGATATAAGAGTTAACAAACTACTTATTTAATGATGTACTCAGGTTCAAATTTAGTAATTTGACTACGATTAAAACTTCGACTTTCCATTATTTTTTCCACGTCAGAAAATTTCTCTTTTTTCAAGCCTACCAAACAATATTCAAATTAAGTGCTTTGCCTTTTTTTGTAAAGGTAATTATTGGTGTACATTAGAAAGCTAGCAAAGGAACAGAACGAGCAAAAAGTTACATTTTTTTCATTTTTTTTTCTAAAGTTTTAGGTATGCAATCAAATTTTTACCTGATTTATTTTTAAATAATAACATATGAATGCTTGTCAAGAACAATTAAGATAAATTACGCTAAGTCGTACAATGAATTGTAATTACATTTATATGTTTTGAACATAATTTAATTTTGTTAAATTGTTATTTATTCTTTAGTTATATTTTTTTAATATTTTTAGTCAAATTTTGTTTAACTTTTATTTTTAAATCTTGCACTTCAAGTAAAAGTTAGGCTTTGACCTGTAATATATAATTACTCTAAGAAGTGAACTTGTAATAGTTGACTATTGAATTATGATTCAATAGTAATTTTAAAAGCACATCACTTTTGGAAGAATTCAATGAAGACTTAAGTACTCGCTAAAATTAGCGTGAAAAAAAAAATTCTAAGAAATCAAATAATCCATTCAATCTCCGTTATACAAAAAAAAAAAAAAAAATAGTAATTTTAAGGTATTCAATCTAAATCCTAAATCACAAAAACCACACTATTGAATTTGGGAAATCACTATTTTCATTCTTCTGCACATTTCTTGTCCATCTCCTACAAGAGATGTGTAAATACACCATTCAAATTGTGGAACCACATATGAGTTTCATAGTTAATGGTAGATTTAAAAAAGAGATGAATAAGATATGTGTGGAAAATATACCAAACATCTCATTGAATTTTGTTTAAAATGTGTAAGATATAAAAAGAAAAAAGTTTTAGAAATATTTTGCTGTTCTCTGAAATATGCTATTCTCAATGCAAGTTTCTATTCTATTATTCCCAGTTGTGGCCATAACGTTTACTGTTGTTTGTCACCAACTAGATGTAAAAACATGAACAGACTCTCTGTCAAAGCAGAGTGCTCTGTCAAAGACGAAAATCAAAACACAAGTCCTCATAGAGTACCAAAAACAGTAGTCTAAAATACACACCCAATTGCCCAAATGGTGCTTCTAAAACGCGTGGATGAGCAATCTCTCTGTAGAATGAGAGCAATGATGAGAAAAAATGCATATCCACCTACAAATAGTACAGAGGAAATAGCATAGAGAAAACCAAACTGAAAAAGAAAGAGTCCACTTCAATCATAATACGACATGGATTTTCTCAGATACATGTCGTTTTGGAGGATTCTATGCACTTTCTCTTCTTCTTCGGTCTTTGGAGCTTCATATCCAAAAAATACAACAAATAGGATTTGATTCTCGTAGCACAAATTTGACCCTCCCTCTCTCTCTTCTTCAAATCTGGCTACTTCGAATGTAATAAAAAAAAAAAAAAAGGAAATATTTCTTATTGCACATATTCAGTCAACAATATTTAATTATAAGATTATCATGTACCAATATTCCAAGAAATCAATTCTACTTTGTCATACAAAAACAGTAATTTTAAGCAATCAAAATTATGGAAGCATAATTGTTTTGCTAGATAAACAGGGGAGAGGTAAAACTTAGTCCTTTCAATTCTCATTTGCTCAAAATGAATGAATGTTGACTAACACATTGTCCATCCCTTAGATTTAGTGAACTTCATCTTTCTTCTAATAGAAAATGATGATTTTAAAATATTATAATGTACATCTTTGATTGTTGGTTATGTTCAAGCATGCCAGAAGTCTTTGGCATGAGGAATGGTGTATGTTAGCATAACATGCAGATATAGTAATTATGGTCCAAAATTACTACCGGCCCCAAAGTGTAAAAGAGTTGTCTTACTATTTGTTCTTCATGGATAAACTCTAGTATGTGCTTATTGTTCTGAACGAAAGGATAAAAATTTGATGTTGCAAAATTCAATGAAAAATCTATTCTTACTATTTTCATTCACAGTTAGGCGAATATGTGAAGTGATCATAGGACAGATCACTGTTAACAATGATGAAACAATGAAGTTCTAGATAGTAAATAAACTAATAGAAACATCTTAGCAAGCTGCATATCCCAACAAAACCTATCTGACTCCATCCCCTTAGAACTTAGAATACCATTGGCGGGTAATTATAGGTCACTACAATCATTAACTATACCACTTTTAAATATTACTATTATTATCTACCATAAGAAAGCAATGGCTATAAACAAATCTCTTTAGGAGAGTCTCAAGACAGTTATATTACTTCAAAAGCATAAACATGAAAGATCTATAAACAAACCTGATGTTCTCATAAAACTAGCTTCCTTGAGTATCTCGTAGAAACTTCAGTTTAATCTTGTTGAGTGTGATTAAAATACTTTTTGCATCAATCCTCTGCTCATGTAACTCAGCACAACACTGTAAAGCCAATCCCATTATGGATGATATACAATTCTCCATAGAAGCATAATCTCTTTCGGTTCTCAAGAAATTGGCATCAACCAATCTAGTTATTGAAAGGGGTGATGATTCTTCTACCCAACGCTTCAAGCTCATTTCTCCAGCAAACATGTCATCAGTAGGTTTCTTTCTTGTGAAAATTTCCATTAGCAAAATACCATAACTATACACATCGCCTCTTGTAGAAACAATTCCTTCCGACCCATACTCTATTTGTAACATAACAATTAATCATGAGAACATAATTATGTATTGCACAATAGTGAATGAAAAAATTCCAAAGATATAAAGTGTTAAAATCAATATTCTGCTAAAAAGCTATAGTTATTTGTGCATGCATGAGTAGAATGATACATGTGCAAGTTCTAGTTGTAGGTTAAAAACATCACCTGGTGCCATATACCCAATAGTAGCGAAAGTCATGGTTCGCATCATAGAATCCTCATCACCTAACAGCTTGGCAAGGCCAAAATCAGCAACATGTGCGACCATATTTTCATCTAATAAGATATTGTTGGGCTTCAAATCACAATGAACAATAGGTGTTGAATAACCATAATGAAGGTATTCCAGTGCTGACGCAACATCGATCATTATATTTAGTCTTTGTAAGATACTCAAAGAGCGGTCTTGAGAATACAACCACTTCTCTAGGTTTCCATTAGGCATATATTCTAGTACAAAAGCTTTCAAGTCCATGTTACTACATGTACTGATGATTTTGACAAGATTCCGATGACGAATATTGCGTAGTATCTCACACTCTGTATCAAAACTCTTGAATGCCCCATCTACTGCCAAGTTGAAAACTTTTATTGCAACAATCATTCCGTCTGAAAGTGTTCCTTGATATA
>FXXK01002375.1:15951-27258 GCA_900184695.1 Betula pendula | reverse complement strand
AAGCGGCCAACAGGAGACACAGAGAGAGAAGTATAAGAGGATGGGATGAAAATACCCACAATAGAAAACACAACACCAACACATAAACAACATAAAGAAACACACCCCGGAGAGGGTAGTGGTCCAATTCAACAGCTCCACCCAAGCCACAGGCAACGGTAAAGAAAAAAACAAAAACATAAACTAAGAAAAGAGGGTCGTAAGAAACAGGTCGAAAACAAAGAAAGAGAAAGAAGAAAGCATAACCACAAAAGACACAGAATAAAATTCGCACATGGAAAAATGTTCTCACATTGTACATCACTTTCTTAATAGTTTTGTAGCTATATTCTTTCAATTAAGATATAGATATAATTTCCCATTTTTGGTGTAGAGAAAATTCTAACATTTAGAGCCTGTTCATGGCGCACATAAAAACAAAGACATTAATGAGTCGGCAACAATCAGAAGAACGGCCACGATCGGTGATGAACCTCCAAGAAGAATAGTGCAATTGACGACAATCGGTATTGGACCGTTACTATGTGCTCAAATAGGGCCGAGGAATATAAGGCCTTACATGTTCAATGCAGAAGATTTAGAAATACTAGTTGATAGGTGGTTGACTGAGGATGATAAGGTTTTTTCTCACTATTGTCTAACTCTAAATGTCATATAATTATGTTTTTTCTCACTGTTTTTATTTTTTATTCATTATTTTTTGTTAAGTGATCCTCATATTAACGTTACGAAGTATATAGGATAAGGAAGATAAGGCAAAGACAAGCCGTAGCCAGAATCAATATCTTCACACTTTGGGATCGAAGAGTATCGCACAGGTTGCGGATGAGATGGTAAGAACATTCATGGCCTAGCTAGTATTTAGACCTGGAAATCATTTACAAATTAAAGAGAAATGGAAGCTCTTAGACTTGATACACCATATATCCTTGTAAAATGGATGGTTTGTTTCTATGTTTAACAATGTTTTGTTGAATGATTGATTTAATTTTAGATGAATGATATTGCAGGCGGAAGATATGGGAGAAACCCCGAATCGGGACGATATGTGGTGTGTCACGCATACAAAGAAAGATGGGAACCCTGTGACTGAAAAGGCTGGAGAAGCTATTGTAAGTGCTAAATACGTATTATTACGTGAATATGAGTTTATGCCGATTATATGTTCAAGTTATCATTTGTATGTTTTGTGCAGGCTCAGATAAAAGCAATTATCGAACGTCAGGGGCCGTCAGAACGAGTGTGTTCAGAAGGGTCCATTTATTGGTCGCATAACGATGCGTGCGGACAAGTATTTGGACAGGAACATTCAGGTCGTGTACGCGGGGTAGGGCCAGGGCCGACACCCGGTAAATCCACCTCATATACCTCCGTGCAAAGATCTATCTCTAGTACCCCTACTCCTAGGGAGCGAGAATTGGTTGTTGAGGTGGAAACTTTGAAGAATTTGTACACATCTCAAACTGAAGTGATTCAAGAGCAAAGCAAAACACTTCAAGAGCAAAGCACCAAACTTCAAGAGCAACAGGAAGAGATGGCAAACGTCAAACGTATGATCGACATGCTTATGAAAGGGAAACAACCATCAATGGGAAACAACTGAGAAGGTGATGTTTTCTCTAAATCTAAGTTTGGTTAAAATTTACAACTAACACATCTATTTTATTTGTCCTGTCAAATTCTACAATCTTTCAAATATATATTTCAGTATTTCAATCTTTCAAATATGCCTTAAACTCAATGCTGCGAAAGAATTGGAAATATAAATGCACTAACAAACGATCTCAAGAACACACCTCTATTCCTTTATATCAAATATACTCCTTGCTGGTCATGTTTTTTATCTATTTATTGTAGACTGTCTGTATATGTAATATTGTTAATGTGAAGTAGGCATTTAGATTGTGTTGGGTGGGTCATAACCTCTTAAGGATTGTAATATTTTATGCCAGGGAAGTGTGTCATTGTGCCCTCAAGCAACTTTGTCTCCTCGTAATCTTTTAGGTTGTCCCAATTTTTGTATCATTCGGGCAGGAATCTTGGCATGATCCAATTTCTGACTTATTATTGTGGCAGACACGCAAAAGGTTGCATATGTTTTTTTGAGGCAAAAAATAAAGACAAAGAAAATTGTTGAAGTAAAATTTATATTCATATTTCTTTGGTCAGTCTTCCTTGTCTATTATATTAATCCTAAAACTAGTTTGAGATTGGCTGATAGATAGCCTATATTTCGTTGCTTGTTATTGTTCATCTTGATAATTATGTGCAATTTATAATTTGCTCAGTTTCTAATGTAATATCTACCTACATGATTTGGAGGATTGAGTATTAATGTGGTTGTCACTTTTAATTGACTTTTTTTCTCCTGTGTAACAATATTAAGTCAAGTTTATGGAAGTGAGTAGGGACTTGCTACACCTTCCTTTGTAAGTAAATAATTTCTGCATGAGGCATCTTTTGTATTAAACTGGGATTGTTATTCTGCATGTTCTGTTGATTGGATAGTTTTTCTGGATAGTTGACAGAAGTTAGTTGCCTTGCTGAAATATAATTTTTTGTATTTTAATATGTTGCAGAAATATGAGCAGTGGGATGCAAGAGATGGAAATTGAAGCTACAGTTGGGTTTTCCCATGTTATTGGTCTCCTTTTTTCATGGTAGAAACGTTGCTTCGGTTTGTGAAGGTAGATTGTAAGACTATGAACTTTTAAACTTGGAGTAATGTACTTAAATTTTAATTAGGTATTTCCGTTTTAATTACAGTTTAAGATTTGAAATTATGTATTTTAATTGCGAAATGTAATTATGTTTAGGTAAGTGGATTTGATTAGGTAGTGGATTTGTGCGTTTGGATTTGTGAAGAGGTATTTTGTGGATTTGTGATTTGTGATTTTGGATTGAATTAATGTATTAAGGGATTTTTGAAATATTATAGTAATAATATTAAAAAAAAAAAAACAGGGATCCTGCGGTTTTGGCCCCAAACCGTGGGCGACAAAACGTCCGTCTACCTGGACGCGTTTTTTCCCAAACCGTCAGGGAGACGGCACGGTTTTGTCGCCTGTAGCGGTTTGGGGGCAAAAACGCGTCAGGGATCCCTGAACGGTTTTGGGAAACCACCGTCAGGGCAGACGGAGGTTTTGCCCTGACGTTTTGGGCAAAACCGTCAGGGAATTGCTTGACGTTTGTCCCCAAACCGTCGGGAAAAAATCTCCGACATAGTTTTTTTGATATATTGAAACCGTCAGAGAAAAACCGTCAGTAATTGATTCCTGAGGGTTTTTTACCCAGTTCCTGACGGTTTTAAACCGTCAGGAAACACCCCCTTTTTTTGTAGTGATAGAGATCATCCATGATTACATAAGCGGAAAGGAAAATGAGTGAGTCAACAAATTCAATGGATAAAAGTCCACTGAGTTTTCGTAAGGAACCGAAGTGTTAGTTACATGAGTTTACAATAACAGCTACTAAGAATATGGCATTTTATTTTGAAATATAAGGCAGCTGATAAAGTAAACGCATGTGGTCATGAAACGTCAGAAATAGTATAATAGCTAGGTATATACATGTACGTTCCAGTCTCCCGCCTGTACTAGCACACATACGTACTTAACTATGTTATAAATATATCATATAACTTGGCTACACTCATATACAAGTATTCCCTTTCTTCAAGGGTGATAACACAAGCATATAGGCATGTCCAAGCAATAAAACATAAATCACATATGCAGCTACACATAAGAGTATACAGAGGTTCTTGCCTGTAGCAAACTCGTAAGCATACTAATATGTCTATAAAGAAAACCAACAAATCATCATATATAACTAGCCGTAAGAATATACATATGTGCTTTCCCATTAAACCTCATATGCATACTAATACGTCTATGATAAAGACCAATAAATCATCATATAATGTCTCATAAAACAATCATAAAATCATCATGCTCTTATGCAATGTCTCTAGTGCACACAGATTTTTACAACCCCTGTGGTGTGGATTACTCTGTACTCTATCTCTTTCTCTTTTCTCTGTTGCACACAGATTTTTACAACCCCTGTGGCGTGGGTTTACATACACTCTTTATGCTCTTCATACATATGCTCTGAAATATCATGCAAACTCTTACTCTATGTTCATATCATCTTATAAATCTTTGCCATATCTCATTTTCTCAAATATCAATAGCAAATCAAATATCATAAACTCAACATATCATTATACATATATCTATATCTGCCATAATCATAAATCATCAACAAAACATCAAAATTCATCATCAATCACTCATCAAATCATCATAAATTCTCAAGAAGATAGTCAAAAGCACAAACCATATATTATCACAAGATATCATCGGTTCGTCTTTTAAAACCTTATATTATTTCTTTAAAATCTCATAAAAATATTTATTTTGTTTAGCAATTACTACATCTGCTAAACATTGAAAACAAAGCATGAAAACACTTTAAGGTGTGTATCATTCTCAGTAAGTATAAATAGTTACCTTTTTTTTTTTTTTTTTCTGCTTGTTGATTTCTAATTCCCGAATGCCCTAGCAATGCCCGCTGCATAATACATTGTTACAACATCAAAACTCAACACATTCTAGCTCAACTTACCTACTCAATAACTAGGACACTTGAATACACAAGCATCAAAGTGGCCATAAACAACCCATAGAATTCTAAGGTTCCCAATAGCCAAGAATCATCAATATGACTAACCCATAGTGAATTTCTAGGGTTAGACATCATAAAATCCCAAAATATTAACTAGGGAAAAATCTAGAGTTTTGGACATTTACCTCAATCCTTAAAGAATCTGGAGTTGTGAGCTTCGGAATTTCAATCCAATGCAAAGAGAGTTCAAGCCAACGAAAACCCTAAGAAAATGACCAATGTTAAGCTATACATTCGAAATTATAGCCCAAGCATTGAAGATTTAGAGTTTTAAGAAATTTACCTCGAATCGATCGGTGAAACAAGGTTTCCAATGCTAAGAATCTTGTTCTCAGGCTTAGAAACATGTTTTGGGGCTCTCTAAGATCAATACCCCATGTTTGGGTATGAACCCTATGAGAGAGAAGGGAGAAAATGGCGGAGAAAGAGAAGAAAAATCAGAAATGGCGGAAAAAATCGCGTTCTAGCCTTATATAGTCAGGTGAACAGTGCCACCGTCCGGACCCTTAAATACTACAGTCCGGACGATAGTGTAAATGGTCCATCCGGACCCTGCTGTGAACGTGGTGCGGACGGTCGCCACTGAGTGAATAGTGGCATTGGACCATCCGAACGACATTGCGGACGCTGCTGCGGACGGTCGCTACTGACTGAACAGTAGCATGAACCGTCCGAACCCCTACAGCCGCTGCTGCGGACGATCCATTTAGGATCACAACCGTCCGGACGATGGTGCGGACGACCTGCGGACGGTCGCTACTGACTGAACAGTAGCATGAATCGTCCGGACCGCTGCAGGCGATGCTGCGGACGATCAATTTTAGATGACAACCGTCCGGACGACCCAGACAAATTTTATTTTTATTTTGTTTTTAGCCATTTTCGAAGTGTTTACTTTTAATTACCTTTTTACCCTTGACTTTTAAGGTGATTTTTAATCCTTAATTAAAATTCTTGGGCGTTACATAATAAGGAGAAAGAGAAAAACGAAAGAGTATACAGATGAGGCGGGACACACGGTGGGAGCTAACGTCGGAGGTGGCGGTCGTCGTCGGCGCTAACGATGGGAGGTAGAGAACGTTCTTAGGGCTGACAATGGGCGTGACGCACGGTGGGGGGGAATTTTTTGGGTTCTCCTGATGGGAAAAATCGGAGGTGGAGGTGGTGAAGATGGCGGACGTCGGAGGTGGCGGTGGTCGGCGGCACATCTGAGGGGTACGGTGCCTGGTGGTGGGGATAGGGAGATTTTGGGGAAAAATGGTTTTTTTTTTTTTTGGGGGGGGGGGGGGAGAGTATTGAAGATTATCTTATACGCAACCCTCTTCATCGATTTTTTTTTTTAAATTTGGTTAACCCAACCCGAGTTAATCGTATCAAATTTTGGAAAGAGGACCTGAGGGATGGATTCGTGGAGAAGAAAAGGGTGGACCCTTTTGATTTAAAAAATAATAAAAAAATAGTAGAAGGAACTATAGAGGGATGCTGTGCATCCCTCATAAATTAATTGTATTATTTATTGTAGAAAAAAAAATAAATTTCCTAAGATTAAAAAAATGGATGAGGCTTAGATGCTGTAAAATTTTTTAAGCATCTATGTTGTAGTTAATCCAAGGGTTTCAATTTAATTTTATGGGTAGCAGTAGTTAATCCAAGGTTTCGATTTAATTTCATACCCTTGGATTAACTACCAGCATAAATGCTGTAAAAAAATTTTACAGCACCTAAGCCTCATCCTTTTTTTTAATCTTAGGAATTTTTTTTTTTACCTCTCTTCTGAAAACTCTCTATTCATTCTATTTTCAGCCATTTCTTTTCCTCTTTCGTATATACTTTATCTCTTTCTCAATTTCACAAAAGTGATAAATGAAAAACAAAATGAAGACTCTCAAAAGGAAAGAAAGAAAGGACAAAAAAAAAAAAAACCCCAAAATTCTGAAGACAAAATGAGAATCCTTCTTTGGAAATGGGTGTTTTGTTTTCCTGCTTTGAGCTTATAATAGTAATGCAGTTTAGTAGATTATTATATAATTAAAATAATGTGACAGTGAAAATTCGTTTTGAGTTTTTTTTTTACAAGTGTTGATCCAATAGTTAATTTTTACAATACATTATCACATTATATAACAATCATATAAAAATCTATTAAATAGTATTATTGATCAGATTAAAATAGTCCTTACCAATGAACTGGTCAGGTTGGTTTTGATTCCCTCTCGGACTGGTTTGATTTCTCACCCTCTCGATTTCTTCATTTAAAGGAGAGGTAGTAATTCCAACTTATTCTAAACATGTGGGTTCTACACATATGGAGAAATATTATCTTTGATATTATTTTCCTTAATTTGTGAACCTCACTATCACGTGACACTCCCGCGTGAGTTAGAGAACGCCAATTTGGACCCAAGGGAAACAATCTCAACTGATTCGAAATTAGAGGCTTGACTGTATAGTTTTCGTAAGACTAAATTATTATTCCCCCCCTCACCCCCAAAAGAAAAAAAACACCATTTTTTTTCTCTGTCAAAATGGTGTAGTTTTGCCATAAGCGTAGTAAATGTTACGAGGCATTGTGGGAAGAGAAATACTTAATGTCCAACTCTATTCAAATTTTTTCTTATTTGCTCTTTTTTTAAAAAAAAAAAAAATATAAAGGGAGTTGAATGATGTTAGACATAGAAATTGGACACTAAGCATTACTCAATGAGAATGAAGGAAGACAACTAAAGGATGACCTGGAAGATAATATGAAAGTGAGGACACAAGCAATTGTTGGGCTTGCTTGGAGTGAAATACGTTCAGCTAGCTACTGTTGTGGACCTTGTGGTCTATTGGGCATAAAAGTCATGCAGTATTATTATCTTATTTTGGGAATGTCTCACTTTTCTATTAAAATTTTCTGTTAAATGTTAAATTCTCTTGTATATTTTTTAAAATTTAATATATTAAATTGAGAATTTTTGAACTTTGAAATCAAAAATTGCAAAAATAATGAAAGTTAAGGCGGTTAAGTACCGAAGTTTCCCCATATACTAAATATGTTCAAAAGTTGGGATAAAAAAACTGTCATTAACCTATTTATCTAAGAGTAATTTTATATATCACATTATTTTAAAATGTTGATATGATAGTCTCAACCAACTATTGATTTATTTTTTTAACAATGATTGGTTGAGAGTCTTAAAACTATCACATTAACATTGTGAAATAAAAATGTAGTTTTTAAGAATTTTCTTTATCTAATGCTTTTTACTTGAACATTAAAAAAGGTAACATTAGAAATTAAATTTTTATCCCATAATGCAGACATTGCAGTATCATAACTTTTATTATCTCATAACCTTTGTTAAAAAAAAAAAAGTAAAAAAAGTAAAAAAAATTAGAGAATTGATTGGGACTGTCGCATGATCATTGTGAGATAAACTTAATTACCACTTGTGGATTAGGATTTGGGCCTTATTGTTGACTTGGAAAAAGAGAGAAAAGAGATGACCATAACCATGACCATGACGTGGACTGATCAAGTAGGCAAATTGTGTTTTGCAGCCGTCAAGAATGACTTGAAAGAATGAGGAATCCAACAAAGTCGGTTGGTTCTATTTCTTTTCAAATGGTGTTAAGTCAATTGGTGTGCCTCGTCGTCTACATTTCCATACATATTTTCTTAGTCACCAGACCTCGTCGTGGGTCACGTCGTGACCCACGATGTGACCCAGTGTAGGTTGCAATAATGCATATTTGGGTTATTTTATGATCCAATGTGGGTTACCAGACCCATGGCAGGATCACCACCAAACCTCACCGTGAGTCGGTCACCACCAAATTTGGTCGTGGGTCACCTTGTGAAGCACGGCCGTAGGTCTAGTCTTGACCCATGCTGGGTCACAACTGACCTAGTCGTGAGTCACGACGTGACCCAATTGTGGGTCACCTTGTGACCCAATGTGAGTCCCAAGTTGGCACACAAATCACTCTATATATATATTGAAAAATCAAAAAATCGAGGGTATTTATGGAATTTAACACCCTTACGTTAGGATTTAACAACAAATCTTAATGGAGAGGGGAACATTGCAAAAAATTCAAATTTGGATACATTAAATTGAGAAAGTTTGAACTTTAAAAGAACATTGCAAAAGTTGTGACATTTCATAGGTAAATAAAATTATCCCCAAGTTTTATTTTATTTTTTTTGGTGCAAAGATTTCATTAGATCCAACAATGTGTTTATCATGCTCTTTTGTTTGATACACTGCTTTAGGCATTGGTATATTTTGAATGGCTTTATTGTTTCATGATTTCTTAGTTGTGCTTACAAAATTACTGTGCAGTATACACTTTCTACTCTATGATCAAGTTAGATTTTTTTTTTTTTTTTTTTTTTTTTTTGGATAAGTAGGGTTCAGGCTAGTCTCGCTGGTCACTTATTTGTGTCTGCTGATGGATATGCCATTATGTTGAGGAGCTATTGCTTAGAATTTCATTATTTGAGTTATTGGTTAGAATATCGATCTTTTTTTGATTTTTTTTTTATATATATAAGTAATTCAATCTTTGTCTTCATGTGAACAAAGAGGACTGGCTTTAACCCCAAAGGATTAACCCAAGTAGTAATGGCTTTGGACTTTGGTGGCATCTTCATTTGAATTTCTTTAAGTACACACAATTTTTTAGGGTCATGCTTGCGGTGACGCCAAGTCTTATCCGATCAGAATGAGGGTCACCTTGCATGGGTTTGGGGTTTAATCTTAGTGGTGGATACACAAAGTGGCATTGCCTTTGAGCATTAATAGTAGATGACCTATAGCTTGTTCACTTCCCTAGATATAGGGAAAATATGAAAAATAAAATAAATTAATAAAATGATAAAAAAAAAAAAAAAAAACTACAAAAAGATATCTGCAGCAGATGCCCTATAGGATTGGCTGTTTGTTTCTCTAAACTATTGCAAAGCTACCGTGCTATCAAATGCATTGGGTAGCACGGTAGCTTTCCAATGGATTATTATAATCCTAAAATACATTCTACCCAATTAATAGTAAAATGACAAAGAGGGAAAAGTGGAAAAAAAAAAAGAATAAAATAAGTGTTTAAATTTTCACTTATCCTAAAAGCATAACTGATAGAAGATGTTAAATTTAATCAATACTTTAACACTCCCCTCACATCAGGCTTAACACGTGGAATATTTAATTGAAATAAGAGTTAATGACGAGTCAAGGTTGACTCAAAACTTTGCTCTTATTAATTTTACACTTGTCCCAAAAGCTTAAGCTTTCGGACAAGTGGTAATTTAACATGCCGTGGGTGGGACCACATAAACTAGGAACCTGCTCTATACCATATAAAATTCACATAATATGTGAAAGGTGCGCCTAACTCAATCCCCAAAAGACGCCTTGAGGAGTGAGGGATGCCCACAACCTTATAGGGAGTACAATGATTATTTTCCCTAGCAATTGAGACTTCCAACAATAAGAGTAAAGAAATAGTATTAATTAATATAGAGAAATATAATGGAATTTATAGTGGAATGTTTTTTATAGGGAAGCAAAAAGTAATTTTGTTCCTAAATTAGAAAAAAATGGTTAGGTGTTAGGTGATTCCCGTTAAAAAAAAAAAAAAAAATACATTCGTTCTTTTTATTCATAACCCCACCATATTGCACTACATTAATATAAGTATTTATACTTTTCTTCCTCAATCTCCTCCGAATAACCCATGCATCTAAGTCCAACACTTTTCTATATTAGCAATATAAATAATCTTTTATGGCACGATGCATAATCCATAATTATCTTTATTAGTGTTAAAACTAATATCAGATAAGTATTCCTGGTAATTGATTCACTTGCTAACTAAGAGCTAGGAAGATCAAGGTGTACTCAATTACTAGTCCACTGCACTCTATCTATTTCCATTAGATAGGGCGGGGAATACATCGATTTAACTCATCATTTGATATGACCAACTATTATCCTAAGTCAGACCACTATAATGAGATATTGTATATGATATTTCAATTATATATTTGAGTTCCAAATAAGGGGTTAGCTCGGGTCTCGCTGGGCATGGATCAAGTTGCAAGTTCGATTGGCGATTCGGTCACCATCTTCCTAGTTTCTGCAAAAAGGCTGATATCTTTTGTTCGCACACTAACACACGGACCAGCTCCCTTCGTTAGAGAGAGGGGGCCACCCTGCCGCAACCCCCGTCCACCTGCAAAGAAACCGTTGAGTTTCCCATTGATGGATATAGAAAATCTAGGAGTTGTGATGTACTCCTTGATCTAGGGAATAACAATATTAGGGAATCCCACAGTATTTAGCACAGACAAGAGAAAGTCCCATCTTACTGTGTAACTGGCTTTAATCTTTTATTTAAAATGTACGAATGCTACTTGTAGTGCAAACTATTGGGGAAGTTGTTTCACTAAACAAATACACTTCAAATATACACATTGTAATTTGTTTCCTTCCTTTCTCCTTCCTCATATTGAATAGAAAAAAAAAAAGGTTAATTAGCTTTTACCCCCATGAACTACCAGCCATTTTCAATTTGCCCCCATTAACTAACAATCTGACCATATTGCCCCCTTGGACTACCATTTAGTTATCTTTT
>FXXK01002375.1:0-13358 GCA_900184695.1 Betula pendula | reverse complement strand
GAGCCGGATGTAGGACTTTTTTCAATTTTTTTTGCTACAGGACTCAACAAAGTAGCTTTTTAGCTACTTTGTTGAGCCCAATGTGAATGCTCTAAGTGTTTGGGTAAATTTAAGTGTTGAAATTATGTGGTGCATGTATACGGATGTGTACCACCAACTTGCATGTACCAAGTGTAATACATGGTGCATGTAATGTTGTGGTTTCAAATACAATTCATTAGTTACCTGCAGTTCATTATGGCCTTCCAAAATCATTGTTATAAGCAAACACCATAAACCTAATAATAGTTACAAGCAACATGGCCATCCCATGCTAAAATCATTGTCATAAGCAAACACCATAAATCTAATAATAGTTACAAGCAACATGACCATCCCATGCCAAAATCATTGTCATAAGCAAACACCATAAACCTAATAATAGTTACAACCAACATGGCAATCTCATGCGAAAATCATTGTCATAAGCAAACACCATAAACCTAGAATATCAACAACAAGTTACACAACAAAAGTTAATTGCTTTTGGATAAGATAATGACAATATCAATGTTGCCATGCAGGTCTTTTTTGTTTCTTCTTTGCCTCCATTCGCTGGATTCCCTTTTCAATTGTGGGCACAACCAACCTTTTTGATGTCCTTGGTGCATTATCAACATCACTAGTCAGATCATTAGAGGTTGATGACTTTTTGTTAGCTGTCACTACAGGGACTGGAACGCCTTCACCCAACAATCTACTAAACCTTCGGATAGTTGTTAAATTTGCAGATTTAAGTTCCAAAGTTTTCTTTCTTACACCAGTAACAGTTGATGGTAGTGTGGCATGTGGAGCCTGTGGAGGCTAAGTATCCGCATCATTTGGATCGTTACCCTTACTCCCTTGTATCTGACCTTTCCCTTTCACTGCATGTGGAATTCCTTTTTGGAAATAATTAAACAACTGCTTGGTCAACTTGTCATTAAACAATGGAACAAAAAAATTGTGAACAAGTACATGAAATCACCTGTGGAGGCTGAGGTCCCTTTGATGTTCTAGAGTGTTTTTTTCCTCTAGATGTTGTCTTCGTCCTTTTGCTAATAGGAGTCTGCATGCATATGCAAATCACCATTAAATGTCAATAATTGGTAAGAAGAACAAATTAATTAAGTCATACAAATTACCTCTTCAGCAACTGATGATTGTCTCTTACGGAGCCATGAAATGCTCTCTTGGGTAGGTTGTACACTCTGGCAACACAGTGACAAAATTTGCATCCAAATTTAGTCTCATGCATGAAAAAACAACGTTTCAATTGGCCAGTTACCTCGGTTACAGGCATTGGTACTTGTGTAGGCTGTGATTCACATGCACTTAGTTGGGAAGGAATCTATAAAACAATGCACCATCATAATAACCGTGAATACTGTATTATATAAAAGCAGTTTTGAATATTTTAGTGATATATTTGNAATAATTGGTAAGAAGAACAAATTAATTAAGTCATACAAATTACCTCTTCAGCAACTGATGATTGTCTCTTACGGAGCCATGAAATGCTCTCTTGGGTAGGTTGTACACTCTGGCAACACAGTGACAAAATTTGCATCCAAATTTAGTCTCATGCATGAAAAAACAACGTTTCAATTGGCCAGTTACCTCGGTTACAGGCATTGGTACTTGTGTAGGCTGTGATTCACATGCACTTAGTTGGGAAGGAATCTATAAAACAATGCACCATCATAATAACCGTGAATACTGTATTATATAAAAGCAGTTTTGAATATTTTAGTGATATATTTGGAATTTACTTATATCACTAAAGCTCAGCTTAGTTGCAGTAGTGGGTACACTTCTCCGCGAACTTTTTGAAGTGGACACACTCTTCCTTCTAGGGCAAGTTCTATTGTTATGGCCAACCTACTTGCACCTTGAACATCTCATCGTCACCCCGCCCTTTGTGATACAATTTGGATTCCTTGGCTCGTCAGGACCCCTGCTCCTTCATTTCTTAGGCCTTCCTGGGGCAGGTCTGTAAACTGGTGGCTCAACCTTGTCTTCATTGGTCCTCACCCATTGTTCTTCACTAGGCATTGGATAAATCATGGGGTCGTAAGCCTTCTTGTACATGTCAACACTAAAATATGGATTCAAGTAGTCTTCAGGTTTTGACAAATCGTACAATATAGCAGATATTGCATGTGGGCACAGAATGCCAGACAAGTCCCACTGCCTACACCCACATGAACTATGCGACAAATCAACCACAAACTATTTACCCTTACACTCTACCTCAAATAGTCCTTCTCCAGCATAGGTCGCAATGCAATGTCCAGCATCCTTTCCACATTCTTCCAACTTCTCTAATATTTTCGGGCACTAGTTCCCGACATATGTCCTTATTCCCTGCCTCTTCATTTCATACCGCTTCATTAGTTTTTTCCTGATTATCTCCAACATTGTAATGATTGGTTTGTCTCGGGTCTTGACAATGTATGCATTAAAGCACTCACAGATGTTGTTCATAAGCATGTCACACTTGAGGGCGGTGTCGAAAAATGCCCTAGCCCAGCCACGCAGGTCCACCTTTTCTAAGTAAGCATGAGCAAGTTCATTCATTTGTTTCAACTCCTCCATTTCCCTTAGAAATCCATGAACCGTGTAGGTTGAAGCTATCTTCCACAACTTGTCCTTCAACAGCAAACCCTTATGGCCTTCATTTCTAAAGTTGGCATACAGATGTCTCACACATATGCGATGGTCATCATTAGGTAAAATTGCCTCAAAACTTGGAATCAATCCCTTTGGCACAAATCAAACAAATAAAATGTCAAAAGTCAGTTAACATAAAATTAGTGAATATTATACAACTTTTGGAGAATGAAATACATGAACTACATACCTTTTATCTGTCTGATATAAATGTCCACCCACCTGACCGAGGTGGACCAAGGTCAAGAATTAGAGTCTCTAAAAACCAAGACCAACTGTCCTTAGTTTCAGCCTCAACAACAGTAATAGCGATGGGATAGATATTGTCATTTGGATGTCTTCCACAGCAGCCAACAGTTGCCCTTTGAAATGTCCCTTTAGAAAACAGCCATCAACTCTTATCACAAGCCTACAAGCCTCCCTAAAACCTTCCTTGTATGCTGCCAAAGACATATACAATTTTTGAGAAGTTGGTGGCAGCTCCATAGTTGGCCTATCAACCTTCAAAAACATAGAGCTCCCTCTATTTGTTTGCCTCACAGTTGCACAATAATCCCAAAGCCGATTGTATTGTTCTCTTCGCTTGCCTTCTATTTGTATCTTTGCCTTCACTCTAGCCCTATACAGTTGTTTCATACTAACATCTACATTCCATTTCCTCTTAACATCCTCATAGAGTGATTTTTTTGGATAGTTAGGTTGTGTCTTAAATTTGTGGATCATCCTGTTAGCAATCCACCTAGAAGTTACAATTGAAGACTTGTATTTTCTTGTACACTGGTGCTTAGGATTCAATGATTTAATCATGAAGGTTAACTAATCCCATACCAATGCACCATAAACTCTCCATTGGCAACCGTCACTCTTACTCATACAAACTCCAATCACCCTATCCCCATCATTTTAAGTAAATTTAACATCCTTCCCTCTATACAGATTGTATTCCGTCACAGCTTGTCTAAATTGCATCGTCGAATTAAAGGTCATACTAACAACCAATTTGGGGTCTTCCATGTCAACATCAAGAAACTCTGAAGTCCTAGTAACACAACTAAGCCTACTCCCCACATCATTCTCCTCATCACTTTTAGGGGGACTTACCAAAATATCACTCCTAGCCAAATTAGAGGACACCTCATCCTTTTCCTCATCCTCTAACATTTGGCCACCCCAACCAACAGATTTCCTTGAGACACCACTGAAGGTGGTGTCTTTTGCAGTAGCTTGGCTATCATCATAATAACCATCCTCCTTTTCACCCTCCACATCAACATCCTCCTCTTCACCCTCCAAATCAATATCCTCCTCTTCACTATCCCCATCAACATCCTCCTCCTCACCCTCCCCATCACAATCCTCATCACTACCCTCCCCAAGAGGTTCACATGTTGAAGTGCCCACTCCAAGGGTGGATGTACCAGCCCCTGGTTCGGCCCCATCATCCCATGCATCATCCTCACTGCTAATCAGTGACTTCCAGAATGGGTCATTTATAATTTTCCCGGTTCTTTCCTCATAATCACTACTTTCATCCTCATCCTCTGCTACCTCACCAGCATTTGCATCTACTTGTTCATTAGAATCTACAAGTGAGACCGTGTACAACACCACAACTTTATGCCCTTCAAAGTAGTTAGCCATTTTGACAACATCAACATCATCAGATGTTATAAGCACAACCCCATCATCTAATTCTTTATCAGGTTCACGATAGTAAATCAGGTCACCCTGGTTGGTATCCAAATTCCTAACTACCCTTTGGATTTCAATAAATGATAGACAGTCTAAGTCATACGGTTCATCAAACAACCCTATATTTTCACCAACATATGTACACTTAAAACGCCTATTACCCCCAAAATGAACCCTGAAAATGACATCCTCACTAGCCATTCTGTAAGTGTATGACCCTACAAATAAAACATTCCAACATTATGCAAATAAATTAATGGGGATGTCAACAAACAGTTTCAATTAAAGTTTGAAAAATGACTATAAAATAATGAAAAACAAGTAATTTTCAATTAATGGGGATGTTCAACAGACAAAGAAAACATTTAATAGATATGGACAACAGACAAAACAAAAAAAAAAAAAAAAAAAAATCAATGCACTACCATTAATTCGGGACCACTTCAGATAAAGAGAAACACGAAGAAGAGAAACTAAAATAAAGCACGCACAAGACCGAGACAATGGGGGACCACTTCAGGAAAAAAAACCAACATATGAACAATGCATAGTGCTTTATCGCAAAAATAATGCATAAAAGTTACATTAAAACTTGGACAATGCGGGACCACTTCAGAAGAAAAAAAAAACCAACATATGTTGCTATCACTCCGACAACAAGTTACACAAAATAAACAAAAAAGATGGAACAATACTTACAGTGGTGCAGATCTAGGGTTTCAAGTGCAAGCCCTTCGAAAGTAACTGTATTTCTCTTCCTTCACTTGTGAGTTTGTAGCAGATCTAGGGTTCCACTTCTAGAAGACGAAAAGTGAATGTTTGGAATGAATTAAATTTTCTAAGTGTTGTATACAACTGCCTTTACTAAAGAACACGAATGAGAATACTCTCTTTTACCGGGGTAGATTAGACTTTCAACCACATAGATGAGGGTCAAAATGGTACGATATCACTCACATAAGGGTATAAACGTAATTACCATGTCAAGATATTTATGCAGTTGTTGGAACTTGTAACTGAAGGGCAAAGTCGTCATTCAACAAGGCAAAGCAAGGGTAAAATGGGAAGTAAAACTCATAAGACGGCATGTGACGCGTATGTGAAGGGTTGATCGTCTGATTTAACGCGGTTGACTGACCGAATGGGACAAAAGATAACTAAATGGTAGTGCAAGGGGGCAATATGGTCAGATTGTCAATTAATGGGGGCAAATTGAAAATGGCCGGTAGTTCATGGGGGCAAAAGGTAATTAACCCAAAATAAAAAAATACCCTTCAAATATGAACAAAGGTTATTGTGATAAATTCTTTTATCTGTATTGCATATAGGATTTAGAATCCTCATCTTAGGGTGTGAGCTTAGTATGTGAATTGGTTCAAAAGTGTTGGGCTAATATTGCTGTATTTTAAATGCTTTTACTAAAGGTACTGTGATAAATGCTTTATTTGTAAGCTATGACGTATCTTACAGATGATTACTTCTTACAAAATGAGAAAGAATATTATTAAGTGGAAGTTATAAATGGAAAGATTTATGAGATGTGAAAACTTTCTGAAAGTAAGAAAGAAATTACTTTTACACGGGTGTATAAGATAAGAGAATAATGAGAATATTCTGAGAAGTCTATCATCTGTATAACTAATAAATGTTTCATATATTCAACCTATGAGATTAGAGATAGTATATGTAGTACCGAAACTCAGAGGATAGAGTGCAACCATTGCATGTCGCCCATCACCCTAAGATTTGCCACACTAAGTGCACCTAAAGTTAAATAGTTAGCCCTGCAGCAATTGGGTTCTAATACATTAAATGGTTCTAGCACACTAATAACATAATACAAATGAAAGAAAACGAAAAAAGAAAATGATCGAATCACTGTTTTTGAACCGTTCTTTTAAAACAAATTCATCTATGTGATTGATGAGTCATAAGACAAGACTATGTAGGGTTTAGGCGGTTATTAAGACTAGGACATAATAATTGAATTGACTTCATACATTTACCACGGTTAGGTTATGTACTAATAAATGATTTTCGTATTCGGAACCCATGTAAATAAGGAACTGTGAAGCAGCTACAAAATGAGAGTTTGATAGAATATAGAATAAAGATATACAAACAAGAATCGGCTCTAACGAAAAAGTAGAATAAATTGGGTTGGTCAATAACAATCGTATAGGCATCTTTTTCGCAGAATAACAAATGGAAGAAAAATTTTAAGTCCACGAAAAGTACAAACTTTTTCTTTTTAAGAGTTCAAGAAAAGCTTCTTGATTACGAAATTAATTCTTTCTTGAAAAATATGTTTGACTCATAAGTTTTTAAATGGTTGGGTGTATTACTTACTGAGTTTTTCACTCACCCCTTTTATTTTTTCTCCCTACAAATGTCATTGAGAACGAGTTAGGAGACCGAACCATTTGCTCTCTGATGAAGATGTAAGTTATTGCGTCTTATTTACTTGGTAAATAGGGTCGGGGAGGTGCACCAAGTTAATTACCAATTAGTTAAATTCGAGAGCATTACATCGAACCACCCCATGACCTTAAAGGTGGTTCAGAGCCACCCCCCTCTTTTAACCTCTTTTGTTTTTTAGTTTAAATTTAAAATTTTATTTTATTTTTTAATTGTACTTTCCTTCCCTTTTTTTTTCGAATTTATGGAGGTATTTTTGTCTTATTGAAAAACTTTTAAGGTCATTTTTGTCTTTTTGCCGAACAAAAGAAGTACATTGCACATCCCCTACAGGTATGATTAAAATTAATTGGGATGCCGTTGTGGATAAAATCAATAGGCGTATAGGCTATGGCATTATAGCTAAGGGATTCTGAAGGTTTTGTATTAGCTGCACAAAGCACCACCAATAATATATTAGTAGAACCGGTCGTAGCGGAAGCTCTGGCAGCTCTAAAGGCAGCGGAATTCAATAGGGAGCTAGGGTTTCAAGACATTATCTTGGAGGAGATGCTACGCAAATTGTGAATGATGTTCAACAAGGGCCAAAAATTGGAGCAAATTTGGCCATATTGTGGATGGCATTAGAGATGTAACTACGTTCACTTAAGATATGGGCAAAATCTACCATGTGAAGAGAGAAGCGAATTTTACTGCTCATTGCTTAGCCAAAGGGGCAGTTACCCATATTATAAATCAAGTTTGGGCAGAAGATATTCCAAACTGTGTCTATGCTATTGTAATCAGGGAGAAATGTGTGCTCTATGTGGATATTTATGGTTATCAATAAACTATGAAATTTGTTAATATATATTCTGTTAAAATCGACATAAATTTAAAAAATGACAATAATACATTTGTATCCATTGCCATGAGTCTTCCCAGCTTGGTCGTAGTCTCCATGGCCGATAATTTTTTATTTATTTATTTATTTTTTTTTAAAAAAAATCTAAGAGCATAATTTAATTGTATTTTTGTAGAAATAATAAGGGTATAAAGGCTACATTTCTTTCAATGTAAAATCTATTCTGATGGAAAAGATTTTACATTGAAAACATTTTCAGCAAAAATTAATGATTTTTTTGGTGTGTGGCTAACACTTTGAAAATAATTATAATTTTTTTTTATAACGTTTGTTTTATAATAAAAACTAAAAGATTAATTTTGATAGCTGGATAAATTAATTTTTTAATGAGAACACAACAAAAATTGAAAATTTTGGTGGCTTTCTAATATATATATATATATATAAAGATCAACTTATAATATAAAAACACATATATAGTATATTAGAGAAACTTCAGTTACTCCTGAATTACACATTCATATATAGCACAAAAGGCCAATGGATAAAATTTATTATTGAACCTCGATCTCATTCCTCACTAGAGAGAAATATTGGGGGGTCATCTTTGGGCTCTTGTTTTTCTAAGTAAAGCAATCCTTAGATTAAGGCTTAGTTTAAGCTAACAGATTCTTCAAATCTTGAACAGTTTTTACTAAATTTTCATATAATATGAAATCTAGTACAAAGAATTATTGCTCAAGAGAAGTCAGAAGATCGATGATATGAAATTAAGTTTAGTGCCGTCTTTTCGATATTTTAAGATCACTTTTATGGATTGATTTGGATAATTGCTTGGTGGTATGACATAGAAAAACCGTCCGTTGGTTTGGTAAAATTTTTTAAAACGTATTTTTTTTTTTTTTTTTTGTCTTTTTTNCATGGGACATAAAACTAAAGTAGTTTTTTAGTGTTTTATGTGTGTTTTGTATTTTGAATAGTTTGTTAAAAAAACAAATGAAAAAGTATACATATTCTCTTCAAAGTACCACATTGGTAATGTCCTTCCAAATAGTAGCAGAGCCAAAAATTTATTATTGTAGGGCCGAACTAAAAATATGATAAACACAATTTAATTAAAATTAAAATTAAGTAATTTTTCAAACAATATGTGTATCACAAAAATAATATGTATAAAAGTTAATAATTATGTTATGTGCCATTAAAACCAAAAAAAGTGAACTTAAGGGAAGAGCGTGCCAAAAAAACCTTAAAAAAAAAAAAAAAAAGGAAAGAAAAAATCTTAGAGAAAGAGATGGACAAAAAATGCTTAAAAAAGTTTATACTTTTAGGAAAAATACTGATAAAAAAATGTTCAAAGCTCAAAGCTTAGATTCAAACAGTCTTTAGAAACAAATAGGAAAAAAAAAAATTGTAGAAAAAGACATGGTGAAAAAAAGAGCTAAAGGTACATACTTTTTTTTTTTGTGTGTGTGTGATGTGTGGAGACGAACTAGAAATTTGAGTGTTCTAAAATTTTAAACTTTCAATTATGTTTGTAGTTGTCATTGTTCTGCAGCATAAAAAAGAGTGGTTAAATTTATACAAATGAAAAAACCTAACCTAAGTAAGCCTGTCACTGCCTTTTTTGGGTCACTGCCACCTCACTCAATGTCGCCCTTTAATTTTCTCACTATTTGTTAGACTAAAATGTTTATAGGTCCCATTTCTAACAATTGGGTTTTTATTTTTGGACTGCCTATTGCTTCATTTCTTATCAAAAATATATCCCAGATAGAACAGTGAAAAACACTTGCTACATATAGTTTTTTTTTTTTTTTTTTCTGAGACACTTCCTACATATAGTTACTTACAAAAGGACACTATCCCTACAACATCGATCTGACATGCACACATTTACCATCCTATCATGAAAGTATATATAAAAGCTAAAATAAAATTTTAAAAAATCAAAAAAAAAAAATAATTAAAACTAATTTTTTTAAAAAAAAAACAAAAAAACGAGCCATGTTTTTTAATAAGGGTGAAGGATGCTAGCACTTGCAAATTTTTCATTGATGAAGATAACCGAGATGGTAACGTGTCCCAGTTGATGTTTTAGACGGGAACTTTTTTGAGTTACCGGTGGTTTGTTTGTTGTGTTTTTCTTAAAAAAATAATGTGAGAAACACATGCATGTTATGGGACACATGACAGCTTTAAGAACTAAGTCAAAGGAATTTCCTCAACTTACTGTGGAGGAAAACTCTTTCCTTCTTTTAATAAATGGCAACCGTTCGATCACCTTTGAGGAGATCGTATGTGCGGCAACGTGACGTACCATGAAAACAAGCAAGGAAAAAAAAAAAAAGCTTAAGCGTCACTTTTAAGTAATTTTTTTTTAGCCTGAGTGTACAAGTGACAAATGGATAATGATTTTTGTAAATAGTTCCCATTATTACTAGCTAATACACTTTCATTAACGATAGAGTTGAGATTTATACCATTGAAATATGTGTGAAAATATATTATATTTTTCATATATTCTAACACATACGAAAAAGGTGTATAAAAAACAATCTGAATGAAACATGATAGGTCGGTTGATGCGTATGTGCATGAACTGTATATATTATATGGAAAATGCTAAACATCATTTTCTTACCTATTTCACATCTCAATACAAGAGGTAATCAAATCTATCATTGAATTAGAGCATCCTCAATAAGCTCTTTAAATTTCACTTTTAGCCAAAATTTAGTTAATTTTCACAAAAAACACACTACATCAAGCTCTCTACTTTCCTCTCCATTTTAGAGTTTGTCAAAAGTCTCTCCAAATATGGAGAACAAAATTTTTTCTCTATTCCACTTTTTTTATTTTTATATTCCCTCAACTCTCTCTCTCCTTCCCTCACGGCTCTTTCTCTCTCTCTCTCATCTCTCCTTCTTCCACACCATACAGAAGCTTTGAGCATTTTTTGAATGTAGTTACTAGTTTAATTTTCNTTTTTTTTTTTTTTTTAAAGTTTGAAGAGGGGTATTTTTGACATTTTCACTCCCAAAGCCCCCACGTGTCCTGCACGTGACCTAACTTCGTCAAAGATGACGGAAAAAAGTGACGGAGTGGCGACATTGAGAATTTTTGGAACTTTGAGGGGGTACATTGTCACTTTTTAAACTTTGGTGGCCGAATTGCAAAAGTGACTATACTTCGAGGGGGTAAACTGTATTTAACCCATTTTTTTTTTTAACAATTGGGAGAGCCATGGCCATGACTACCCCCAAACTACGAATTGTGTTAATATTTTCTATAAACTATCAAAAAAGTCAATGTCTCTCAATGACAAAACTTCTTAAAATTATTATAACTAAGTGACATAGGAGAAAAAAAGGCTGCCGTCTAAAGATACAAAGTTTCAAGAAACCAAATTAAAATTTCTCCCAGCATCCTCCCTCTATCTTCAAAGTTTCTATCATTGTTCTCCCTCTATAATGCTAAAATTGTTTTGGTAGTAAGTCCTATTTGGAGTTGTCAGTATATGACAGTGAATCATATGAAAATGGCCTAGTCAGACTGAATGACTTCCTAGAGCATTAGATGTCTTGCGAAACAATAATATATAATACGTTATTTGGAGATGCAAAAATGGCTTGTGCCCACTTTATAAGTGAGAAATTTCAAACAACCAGCTACCTCCAGATCTGCTCATAAGTTTTCCTCATTTCTCTCATTGAATGACCTTGTTAAAGAAATAGAGGGCTTCGAATGTTGAGAATCACCGATATCCCAGAACCTAAGAACAACGATAGAGACAAAAAAAGGGAAAAATAATTAATCACAAGACACAAAAATTTAAGTGGTTCACCTTCACGGGCTACGTTCACTGTATTGCGGCAAAGTTTTACTATTTTAGAAAAACAGTACAAAGGAGGCATCGCACGCGCATTACATCATAAAACCCTACTACATAAGTGGCTATTTAAAGACCCTTAACTGGGTCGAAAAACCATAAACAGACGGGTTAAAAATTTTACATGGAAGTGGGCATTCTTCATCTATTGTTCCGTAGTTTGGTTTAGTTTTGAAATCGAACAATATGATACATCCATGCAATTCATTAGCTGTAGAAACTGAATCTTAACTGAATCTTTCCTGGCACATGACATGGCATAGCTGTTAAAATTTGTCCGTGGCAGAATGTCAGATATGAAATGTTATTTAAACTGTTGGTATGAGTTGTCCTAGCCTTGGTTTCTCTCATGGTATGACCTGCTTGTCAAAGAACTTCAGGGCTTGGGTTTATTTTTGGTAAGTAATAACATTATATTGAAAAAAAAGGTTGTAACTTTAATACATGAAAAGTATATTAAGAGGTCACAAAAAAAAAAAAAGTGGGACCTAAAATATCATGAAATGAGGAAGAAGAAAAACCATCAAAAGCCTTGGTTTGTTTGTGAATGGTCAAACATTGCAATACATCCATGGTGGTAAAATTTTTGGAATCTTTCCTGGCACGTGAAGTGGCCAATGAATCATTACTTCTTTAAATGATGTTGGTCAGAACACTTGTATGAATCATTACTTCTTTCAAGTACAATGCATTTTGTAATACCGACCGGGCAGTGCATCAAGTTGAAGCTGCCTTATCTCCAACAACTTAGAACATTTTCAATAGAATTAATAGATGTTATAAAATAATTAAATTTGACTATTATTTATAATTTTTTTCTCGACAGAATAAATAATTTGTAATTTTTGTTATAGAATAAACATTTTTTTTTTTAAATTTTTTCTCTCTCATTCTTTCTCTCCCTCCCTCTCTCTCCCCTCTGTCGATCTATTCTCCATGGAAACAAAATCAGGGAGACTCTCCCCCTCAATCGATCTCTTCTCCACCGAAACAAAATCAGAGAGCTTGTTCTCTCTCTTTCTTCCTTCTCAGTAACAATAATACAGCTCTCTTTTTCTACCTTGTAGTGTTGTTTGTTGGTGGCAGTCTCACATCGTGTGGCAATGGAAGAGGTGTGTGTCTAGCAGATGCTGGACTAGAGGATGGAAGAGACGTCTTTCACGAAGGAATCACAGAACCACTACTGCAAAGCTGCAAAGGAATGGGGTTGGCGTGAATTTGTGACGCTCACTAATCTATTTGATCAAGATTCTGGGTTTCTTGTTCAGGACATTTATGGTTAATTGATTCTCAGTTGGTTGGGTTTGTGATTTCGGTGGAATGACTGGTTGTTTTGTGGTGTTTTGCTTGGTTTGGTCTGGTCTGATTTGCTTGGGTGGTTGTTGATTTGCTGGGTTGATCTGGTTTGCCGAGAGAGAGGAGAAAGAGTCTAGTTTTGCCGAGAGAGCGAGAGAGGGACGAGATAGAGGGGAAGAAGATGGTATTATTAAAAAATAATAAAAATAATATTGAAAAATAATATTTTAAGGAAGTAGATAGTTGAAGATAATATGCTGTTGTTTGTATTAAAAAATTAATAGTTAAAATAGATAAAGGTAAATTTTGAATAGCTAAAATAGATGTAATTGTTGGAAATGCTCTTTAAGTATTCGTGCCATGAATTATAATGATGGATTCAGTGGCATCCCGTTTCCTCTAATATTACGTTTGTTGTTTCCCTTCAATTCGTTACTCTATTGTAATTATTGTGACAAATTTGCCATATGATGGTGTTTCATCTTAGATGCTTCTCCAGATTTGTCTCCCTTGGTTTGTACTTCT
>FXXK01002374.1:34899-54909 GCA_900184695.1 Betula pendula | reverse complement strand
TTAATTGATACTTATAGTAGTTAATTCTTATTAATATCAATTAATTACTATATATTAAACCAATTAAGACTCGCGAAGTCCTAAGTGAGTGGGCGGCTAGTCCGCTCAGCCTTAAAACGAGCTAATCTCGCAAGTCGGTATATTGAATCATCAGGGGGGGGGGGGCAAATGGAATATGTACGTTATCATTTACTAATCGAGTGAATTCTATAATAATGGAATAATTTTATAGTACCAAAACTAGACTTCGAGCCGAAGTTTACAAAATAAAATGCAAAACAAAACTTGTTTATTTACGGCCCTTACCCGCTAATCGTCTGCAAAGCTAGTTATATGCATTTCCAATTTTGAAACAATCCACATAATTCAAGTACAGCTAGCAGATCATGCCAAAGACTAGGAATCCGGTCAGCTGGCGGTTCCCCTTCTTGGTTGTCCGAGGGAGTATAAGATAGAATTAACAAATATAAAAAGAACATATTTTATGCAAATAAATTAAGCCAGTTGTAAATTTACTACGAAGTCAGTAAATTCAGAACTGCTAGCCGTGCCATGTGAGGTTTTGGACTTACCAAAGAAAAAGTTCCCGATCAGAAACAAATGCTCCCTACAATTATTTTAAGATTAGTTTAACAACCCAAATAATGCCTGCACGACATGTAAGCATTTCAAAGTTTCATGAATCCATATAAATTACAACAAAGTCAGAAATTCAGAACTGCTAGCCGTCCAAGTGACGTTTTGATCTTGTCTGTAAATCACGTACCATATCCTTAGCCGAAAAAATTACAGATAACTAAATAAACAGAAGGTCTATAGGTTTGAGGAGTAGGATGTTAGAGATTATTTATTTATTTTTAAAATTTAATGATTGATTTTAATAATTATATTAATTATAAAAATAAAAAATAAATCCTAACATTACTCTAATTTGTGGTAGGAGAGGGGGATAAATTGAAACAGAAGAATTAACATTAAGTTGTCAGTATATCATTTTGATGACGCTAGAATACCTCGACAAAAAAGCTAATCAAGACAAAGGAATGGCGAGACTTGGGACATAAGTTTTTTTCGGCTGATGGTGGTTGTCATCGGTCAACGTCGAATAGGAAGTCCCCGTACCACTACAAAAAATAATAATAAAATAATAATAATAAAAAAGCGTTAAATATGAAAGATAATTCTCATCGTTTTTTAGACAAATGACGAGAATATATTCCAATTGTTTAACAGGCGTTTATTCAAAAAAAAAAAAATCAACGTCAGAATATTGAAGATAATTAATTAGCAGCATTTTATACATACGACGAGAATTTTCTCTAAATTTAACATCGTTTTTTAATAAACGACATTGTTTCTTTTTCCTAAGAAATTAACAGCGTCGTTTTCCTAGCTTAATTCTATTTTATAAAAAAATATCCGGTATATATAATATGTTATATACACGGTATATATTAATCGGGTCGGCAATATAAGGGGTACATAATGAAAACACTCAATATTACCCATAGAAATAAACATAACATAAGCTCTGTCCAAACATCATTACTCTAGGGAATGTCACTAACAAAAAATTAGATCATTCAGCAGTGACATATTATCGCCGACTAATGATCAAATCTCGCTGCTATTGATCAATAATGGAACAACTAACGCTGTTTAATGCCGTGGATGGCTAAATGTCGGATGCAATTACATCATCGAGCAGTGACATTTTCTTTTGCCGCTGATGAAACTTAATAGAGGCGAGCAATAAAGTTGTCGCTGATGCTTAAATGGTTGTGCTGCTGGACAAGAGTGTATAGACTTGAAAACCAAATGTTGCCGCTAATGCTAGACTGTTTTATTTATTTATTTTTTTGTTTAATTTCCTTGAATGTCCAATAGCAGCGACATTGGTCGCGCTAATAATGTTTTATTTTTTTTAAAAAAAATTCTAATCCGAATTAAAAAAACCAAAATTAATATGAATAATAATAATAGTTTTGTCATATCAAGCCTCCTCCAGCAGGGAGCTCATATTGAAGCCTATTTGCTCAAGTATTAATATGATATAAATTTTACTAATTAATTTTAAAAAAATTGAAATCACTACCAATAATATAAATGCTTGGACACTAGATCACCCATCAAAGAAAAAAATGTTCACACCCCATCGAGGCAGATACAATACTGGCAAGATTGATTCTTGTGTTCATCTTGTTGTTACCGTGCACAATAATGATGAATAATACAAAATCGAAAAGAGAGAGAATAAGAGAATATTGGAGACAAAGATTTACGTGGTTCGGCAAGTTGTGCTACGTCCACAGGGAGAGTGCGGCTATATTCACTATGAATGTCTTAGGGTTACATCATACATATTTATAAGAAAACCTAACTATACGGACGCTCCGCTCTGTTCCGTTCCACTTCGCTCCCGCTCCGTTCACTCCACTCCGCTACGCGGGAGACAACTCGGCATTCCATAATACTTCTCTTTATAATTAAGAGAACTATGAGCCACTTGTTCCAACCAATCTCCACCTTGGCGAGTATCCACCTCTTTGAAGATAATCAAGTATTGAGCCTCCACTTGGAACTAATAAGTTGGGGTTGCCGGCCTCTCCTCCTCTCCTCTTCTAGCACCGGGGAGATATTTGCCAAGTCCAAGCAATGCTTGAACTTGTCTGCTGTAACAGGCTTCGTCAATATGTCCGCTGCATTCTCAGAAGTGTGAATCTTCTCAAGTAACAATTCACCTGTAGCAACCAATTCCTTGATCGTGTGAAACCTTACATCAATATGCTTGGTTCTAGCATGATACACTTGGTTCTTTGCCAAGTAAATGGCACTCTGACTGTCACAATGCAAACTGAACTCCACCTTGCTGAATACCCAGCTCCTTGACTAACCCTGTAAGCCATAAAGCTTCCTTTGCAGCTTCAGTCGCTGCCATGTACTCTGCCTCAGTCGTGGACATCGCAACTGTAGACTGGATCATAGACCTCCAACAGATAGGTCCTCCTACAAGAGTGAACACGTAACCTGTGGTCGACCTCCTATCATCCAAATCCCCTGCATAATCTGGCATCCACATACCCCACAACTGATAAATCACTCTTCTGTTTGACAAAGGTGATGCCATAATCTGTAGTACCTCTCAAGTATCTGAAAAATCCATTTTACTGCATCCCAATGCTGCCTCCTGGATTTGCCATGTACTTGCTCACCACATTGACTGCCTGAGCCAAGTCTGGCCTGGTACATACCATAGCATACATCAAACACCCCACTGTACTGGCATATGGGACCTTGGACATGTCTTCAGTTTCTTCAACTGTCTTTGGGCACTGTGAGGGTAGACAAACGGAAGTGATTCGCCAATGGTGTACTCACCGGTTTCGCATTCTCGAGCTAAACCTCTCCAACATCTTCTTCACATAGCCGGCCTGAGATAGCCACAATCTCCTGGATCTCAGTCCCTACGAACTCCATCCCAAGAATCTTCTTGCTGCCCCCAAATCCTTAATGTCAAATTCTTTCTCAACAAACCTTCAGCTTGTTGACCTCCACTATACTCTTAGTTGCATAAGCATGTCATCCACATACAGTAACAGAAAAATAAATGAGCCATCATCAAGGCTCCTAACATACACACAGCAATCATACTCACATCTCCTGTAGCCAATTCTAATCATGTAGGAGTCAAATTGCTTATACCACTGCCTTGGAGACTACTTCAGCCCATAAAGGTGACTTCTTCAATTTACAGACCAAGTGCTCTTGTCCAGGTTGACTAAACCCTTTTGGCTGCTCCATGTAAATCTGCTCCTCCAAATCACCATGAAGAAAAGCTGTCTTCACATCCATCTGCTCCAAGTCATGTCATAATGAGCTACCAATGCAATACCGCTCTGATGGAAATATGAACCTCCCCCCCACTTGTTTTCTGATACTGCTTCCTTTTTCTTGAACACCATTTACACCCTATCGCCCTCTTCCTCTCTGGAAGCTCCACCAAGTCCCACGTCTGATTCTTATGTAGAGATTCCATCTCCTCCGCCATAGCACCCCATCCATCTGCTCTTCTTTGGCTATTGACAGCCTCTTGAAAAGTATTAGGATCTCCCTGCTAATGACAAGTGCATAAGAAACCAAATCTTCATAACCATACCTGGCTGGTGGCCTGATAGTGCGTCTAGGTTTGTCTGTGGCTATAGTGTGTTGCTCCTCAACTCCTGAAGTAGACCCGAAGAAATGTTCTCTTGCACAGGAGTCTCTAACTCCACCTCCACCACCTGCTTATCACTGCTGCTATTTTCTGGCACCTGCTGTTCTTCACCCTGAGTACTCTTCAACATGGAATTTTCATTGAATACCACGTCTCTATTGATCACCGCCTTGTTTGCCTTTGGATCCCAGAGCTTGTATCCCTTGACCCTTTCCCATATCCGAGAAAGATACACTGTCTAGACTTTGGATCAAGCTTCGATCTTTCTTCACTAGGTATGTGCACATATGCTGGACAACCAAATACTCTCAAACCAGAGTAATCTACCTCATTACCAGTCCATGCCTCCTCTGCAACTTTACCAACTAGTGCTGCCCTCAGTGACCTGTTGATCAAGTAGCATGCCATACTCACTGCATCTGCCCAGAAAGTCTTTGCAAGTCCAGCATTCAACCTGAGACATCGTGCTCTCTCTGCAATAGATCTGTTCATCCTTTCCGCCACACCATTTTGTTGTGGTGTCATGCGTACCGTGAAATGTCTCTTGATACAAAAATCTCTGAAATTTGCATTTGTGTACTCAATACCATTGTCTGTTCTGAGACACTTAATCTTTCTCCAGTTTGGTTCTCCACTTCAGCTTTCCACAACTTGAACTTGGCAAACATCTCTGATTTGTGCCGCATGAAGTATACCCATATCTTTCCAGAGAAATCATCAAGAAAAGTCATGAAATGCATATGTCCTCCCCGTGACGTTGTCCTCACTGGCCCCAAACATCAGAGTGAACATAATCCAGAATACCCTCTGTCTTGTGTGTGGCTGTCTTGAATTGCACTCGGTTCTGCTTCCCTAGAACACAGAACTTACAAAAATCAAGCTTGCACGTTTTGACACCCTTCAACAGATTTTTCTTATGAAGCTCCAACATGCCTCGCTCACCCATATGACCCAACCGCATATGCCACAAAACAGTACAATCAGATTCAGACTCCACAGATGCAACTCCACCTACAACTGTACTTCCTAACAGTTTATAGATATTTTCATATTTTTCTGCCCCTTCATAACTACCATCGCACCCTTAGTCACATTCATTATTCCACCTTCAAACTTATAACCAAAACCGTTTGAGTCTAAGGTACCCAATGAAATCATATTCTTTTCCACATCTGGTACATGTCTAACATCACATAACGTTCTAACAATACCATCAAACATTTTAATCCTAATATTACCTATGCCAGTAATTTTACAATGTGCACCATTACCTATAGTAACTATACCAGAATTAACTGACCTGTAGTTGTCAAACCAATCTCTATTGGACGTCACATGAAACGAACATGCTGAATCCAGAAACCAAGAATCTGCAGGATGCTCTGAATTTAAAGCAACAGAAAGCATATCACCATCTGCATTGTCTGAGTCGTCTTCCACTACGTTCACCGACCTTGAGGAACCTTCATTCTCGTCGTCCTTATTCTTCTTTCTATCTGGACAATCCCGCTTTATGTGCCCTTTCTTCTCGCACTTATAATAGTTGATGTCCTTCCTCTTCCTGGACTTTGATCGAAAATTCTTGCCATTCGAACCACTCTTGTTTCTGCTTCTTCCACGCTCCTAGTTACCATTCACAATTTAGCCCATTCTCCTTGAGAACTGTCATCACTGGCTTTCTTCCTCTGATGAAAAGCCAACAGGGCTCCTGTAACGTCTTCTAACTCCAAGGACTCCTTCCCCCAAGTCAGAGTTGTAACTAGATTCTCATAAGTAGGAGAAGCTGGGAGTGAATTCAACAGCATCAGCGCCTTGTCTTCATCTTCGAACTTCACATCAACCCTCTTTCAAATCACTGATTACCTGATTGAACAAGTTGATGTGTTGGCTCAGATCTGAGCCCTCCACCATCTTCAAGCCGTACAACTGCTGCTTTAGATAGAGCTTTGTCGTCAACGACTTCAACATATACCGACTCTCCAGTTTCAACCAAACTGCCGCCGGAGATTCTTCGTCCATGACATGATACATCACGTCATCTCCCAGACAAAGCCAAATAGTAGCCACCGCTTTGGCCTCTAGCTCCTTCCAATCCATGTCTGGCATATTACCTGGTTTCGTCCCGTATAGCGCCTTCACCATCCCTTGTTGCACCAACAAATCCTTGACACGCCTCTGCCATAACCCGAAGTTACTAACTCCATCAAACTTCATCACGTCGAATTTCGCAGAAGATGTGCCAACCCCAGCAATCGCAGAATTTGGCTCTGAAACCAATTGTTGTTACCGTGCACAATAATGATGAATAATACGGAATCGAAAAGAGAGAGAGTAAGAGAAAATTGAGACAAAGATTTATGTGGTTCGGCAAGTTGTGCCTACGTCCACAGGAAGAGTGCGACTATATTCACTATTGAATGTCTTAGGGTTACATCATACATATTTATAAAAAAATCCTAACTGTACGAACGCTCCGCTACGCGGAGACAACTCGGCCATCCATAATACTTCTCTTTATAACTAAGAGAATATGAGCCACTTGTTCCAACACATCCAATCAAGGAATTAGTTCTTAACGAACAACATTTCAACCAACATGACAATGAAAGGAAGAAAAAAAAAAGACGAGGGAGTGTTACAGGATAGAAACATGGAAGCCAAATGCAAACAGGGCAACTTAGTTCATCATTAAATCTTAAAGCACTATAAAATTTGAGATCAGGATATAAAAATATTCTTCTCAAGCATGCAGCACTTAATTGCCCCTGCTGTTATGATTCTTTAATCATTACATTTGTGGTCAAAGACGCAGAAAAGACTGTATGGTCTATGAAGTAATGGTATTTATTACTCTAGATAAAGTATAATGACTAATAAATATTCCTATCCACACAGCAAAATAATTGGGACAAGGCTTTGTTAAGTCAAGTTGACATTAAGTTGGATTCTTCTTCAGAAGCTTATGCTACGTACACAATTCTTATACAAAAAATAAAACCCGATATAAAATTTCTTCTGAAGCATGTAGCACTCAGTTGCCTACAAAATGCAAAGATCCATTCATCTTTAATTTTAGGTCAATGACATAGAAAGACATTATTATTTATATTGAAAATACGATTCTAGATATATAATACAAAGCGAAATTCTGCTTGGACTGCGTGTGAGTTAGGATAAGGCTTTGTTGAGTCAAGTTGAAATTGAGTAAGATACTTGATAGTAAGCTTACGTTACAAATCCTCATTCAATTATATGAATCCCCATCCTCCCATCAGCATAAATATTGCCGATTTCTACACATCCTCTGAAGGAAAAATATGCCTTCAAACATTTTAAGAGACTATGCAAGTCTGTATCAGCAGCTCTATAATAGAATAACATTCTAAATTCAAGACTGGGTAACTCAGTAATACCTGCTTTTGATGAATTCCACAAGGACGGCCCAATTCAGTTCAGACATCCTGCAGAAAAGAGGAGACTATGAAATTAGGAATCACAATATCGCATTAATGTAGCCCCTTATATGAACTCAAACTAATCAGAAAATGAAAAAGAAGTAGACGGTACAATTAGAAATAATAATTGACCAATTCAGTCCAGACATCCTGCGGAAAAGAGATTATGAAATTAGGAATCACAATATTGCATTAATGTAGCCCCCTATAAGAACTCAAACTAACTAGAAAATGAAAAAGAAGTAAATAGTACAATTAGAAAATAATATACCACTAGAAAACTTCCTAAAAAAATAAGGTCATTAATGGAACCAATAAAAGATTAGAGATTAAAAAACTGCAGCAACTAAACTATTTTATAGAATTTACAAAACCTAGTGACAAAATTATTTTATTAGCATTAAGAAATAAGAAATACCCAAATAGAACTCATTCATCAAATGAATAATGTCATAGTTTTGAGTTAAGTTGACAGCAATTTATTTGTTCTCTACATATTTGTATCTTTGTGTGTATATATGTATTTGCGCGTCACAGAGAGAAAGAAAGACAAATTGTAATTATGTTGCACCTCCATAAAGAACCATCTCATCTAAGATTCCACGGAACATTGTACAATGTGAAAAGAAAACAAAAGCATGGTCTCAAGAAATTTTAAGAGTAAGATATGTGCAAGAAACAACAAATACTGAAGATTAACTACATGAGACCTAAAACTTGCCTGCGAAGATGCACCAAAAGGAATATCTTGGCCTCCAACTGTGAAGTATAATTCTTTGCCAAGCAAGACAATACAAACACTAAAATAACTTAGATCCAGGAATCACACTCACATGCGTCAAAAAATTACACTTCATAATCTAAAAAGAGAAAAAATAACAAACAGAGAAATCAGAAACTAGTTTAAAAAGTACGACCTGCAATACCATACAGTTGAAAAATTAAGTCATATCTTTCCTCATTTAAAAAAAAAAGGCTTCACTATTTCCTATTATATGGCATTTGTAACAAGTTCAGTAAAATAAAACAATGAGATTAAAACAACATACCATCACTTAAGTCCTTTAGCGCCGCAATTTCTTGCATGTCTTTCTCTACCTTTGTCCATTTTGCATACACTTAAGAAGAAATTTTTGTTATATAATTTAACTCCCTTTCATTGTTTACCCAAAGTTCTTTTACCTTGATAAACATGTCAAGGAAGGTTTACTACTCAAAGTTCTTAAACAAAAAATTGTATGCATCTCTTACCCTCTAATACAAACTATAATTGTTCGAATATTTTATATTATTATACAATCTTTTCAAAAAACTACAACCACATATCCCTTAAATTTTGCCCACGCTTGATTGACTTCTATAGAGCTCCCTCCATGCCTAAGAAGAGTAGAATGCATATCATAATCAATGATCTTTCTAACTATTACTTGATGTGTGTGTGTGTGTGAAAATATAAAAGCGATTGGAAAGATTCTCTAACCCTCTAAATTGACGTAGTAGCATAGTATGCATCTCTTCCCACATCCTAGCCTCTCTTGCCGTCATCTCGACCTGAATGCTTGCTTGTTCTTCCTTATGCCTAGCCTCTGATGCCTCCCTCTCTACCGCCATCTCTGCCCGAATTTTTTCCTCTGATGCCTCCCTCTTTGCTGCCATTTTAGCAATTACCTCGTCTAGCTTTTTCTCAGTCTCTTATGTGCATTTATCATGATTGTTAGACTGTGAGGCAAAAGATGATCTTGTCCGAGGAGGTATGACACCACACCCCAATCCTCTAACATGTCCCAAGTGTGTCCCCCCTAGGACTTGTGACACGATTTCTTCTTAGTTGCAGTCCATGTCATCAGAGTTTAGTCTTGATTCTATTACATTCTGCACAAGTCATAATGGCATTAACTAAATAATTCATGCTAGTTAATTATTTAGATTCATTACAAATAAACATTTCATTTACTTATATATAGTCTTTCATCTTCTGTGGTCACAAAACTCTCGTTTTTTCTCACGTGGGTGTCCTTAAAAAACTCGATGGCAGCTGGCTTCACATTAGTAAGCTTTGTCTGCACATAATACTCATAATTAACAATTGTACTTAAGAACGTTACATTGATATTGTAATACAATAGAATTCTATCTTCTTGTGATTGGTGTTGATGAATGATGAGGTGCCAGCGGTGTGATTTGTTAGCATTTTGCTTCTATTTATCGCATTCGTTTCAGACCTATTCTGAAGAATTTAAACCCAATATAAAATCTTACAGTTGTATGCAAATCTTATTAATCTTAATTAACTATTCAGATTAATAACATATATTTACCTTCCACTTAGTATTCGCAAATGAATCACAAATCGCAGGCCATTTTTCCGGAGCAATGTCTTTCGGATGATTGGCCTTCGCCTTAGCTATAGCATTGGCCACAACTGCCTCATCTTTCTTGTTAATCCCTTTAAAATAAGGTTTGTAGTCTTTCTTGGCTATATTGGATTGAATCTTGGAATAGCACCTACCCATTGTATTGTCTAATTTACTTTCTTTTTCTGGTGTTAGAATGAAGGAACTCTGAGACATTGTAATTACGAAAACAATGGTCAAAACTTTGTCACATTATTTGTATCATATGGAATAATAAACATAAAAAATGAGTTGTACCTTGATGTGGTTTTCTAACATCCGCTTCGTTCCCACTGGAACTGTGGTCCAATTTTCATGGTGTAGGTCACAATGGTGTCTCAGAACCTCGTTGATCTTTCGAGGCCAAGATGTTGCCTTCTCTCCTACAGGTAAATGCTCTCCATCCTGGATTTGTATAGGGACAGGACCATACTTATCCACCATTGCATTAAACTTCTTGTTTTTGTTCTTACCCCTTTGCTGTCCAACAGATCTTGTAGCTATTAGTCAAAACATGAAAACATAATCAAATGTATCTAACAAAATAGTTTGCAAAGTCTCAACAACAAAAGCAAAAAATAAAAAAAGGATCTGTTCACTTACAAGAAGCAGTGTGTGCAGGTCCCTATGACTAAGAGCCTGGCGCGGGGTGTGCGTCTCCCTATGACTCAACGCCAACCTCCCTGTGACTCAACGCTAACCGATGGGCGTATAGGATCAGCATCGTGAACTCTCCGTGACTCAGTATCGTGAACACTCTCATCCACGAGAGTTTGCCTGCCATAGTTGTCAATATGACGAACGCGTCGAGATTGTCATGTTGGTCTCTGTTGTTCTCCCGTCATTTGTAATTAAGTTGATGGATCTATAGACAACACCAAAAAAAAAAACAAGTGGATCAGACATATAACCATAATATTGCATGTTATAAAAAATGTTCACTCAAATAATTGACTAAACAACACATAGGTGGGGATTTTATTGAGAAAAAATAAATTAAGATCGTAAGCTTCATCAGTGCGTTTTAATACCAGCATTTTAAGATCAGCGCCAAAATGATCCTTACCTTATATTCAACTCATGTCATCATCATAGTCTATGTCATTTTCACTTGAACAGGGTTGTTTGTGTTTAGATTCATCTACATGCTCATCATCAGTGTCACAGTCGCTATATAACTCTTCTTCATTATCAGAGTCTGTATCATGTTCCTCGACTGGCAGGTTATTGTCCATGTTTATATTAAGTTGCACATATAATTCATCAATAGCTATTATCGCATCATCTCTAAATAACATAGTAGAGTCTTCAAAAATGGCAATATTAGCACCAACACATTCACGTTCTTGGTATACATCAACGTTGATTCCTTGGTCATATTCTTCATTATCTCCCTTAACTACTGTTGGAATATCGTAAAGGTTTCGATTGGTCAACTTTTGCGCCACTTTCCAACAATCACCAAGCTTGGGATCATTCAAGTAAAACACTTGCGCAGCTTGGCTTGCTAATATGAATAGGTCGGACGCATACCATTTACGAGAAGTATTCACAATCGTTAAGCCTTGGTCCATTTTTAACCTATCACTCCTGATAAGTGCTGAATGTTACACATTCAAGCTTCTTAATCCATATATGTTAATCTCTTAGTTTCATTATAATATGATGTTTTGTGTTCTTTTTGTGTTTTTTCCTTATTTTGTAGGTTTTGGAAGAAAAACACTTAATTTCATCAAGTTCCGGGCTCAGAAGAGATGTTGGAGAAAAGCTGAAGAATTTGGCTAGAGCCATATCCCTGTTTAGCTCGAGCCATATCCCTATTTAGCTCGAGCCATATCCCCATTTAGCTCAAGCCATCTTGCACGCTGAACAGTAAAGTCGGCAAAACCCTATTTGGAAAGATCCTAAACCTACTCCAACTCGATTTTGGACTTCCTAGGGTGCACGAAATTGACTAGGGTTGTTCCTAAACTCTATAAATACTCCCCCAAGTCCTCCAAAACAAATACACAAGCTTGAGGAGAAGAATTAAAGGCTTCAAATAAGGGTTTTTCTTTGTTATTTTCTTATGGGGATGATTTTCATCCAAATTATGTGTAGCTAATACTATAGTTAGGGCTCGATTGAAGCCCTAATCATGTCTCTTTAAGGTTTCAATTTGTCTTGCTACAATTCATGTTTTGATGCTTAATTGATTTATCTCGGGTTTTTGTTCGTTCTTCATATGGGTTATGTATGGGTTTGATCATCTTATGCATATAACATGTGTAGAGTGTTATCTAGGTCAATTTGGATGACCGAGTCCTGGGCCTAGTAGAGTGACAAAAGAACCAATTGCGGGTTCTTGGGGTAATCAACATGAAAGATCGGAATATACACCATGTTCTGAGTCTTAGTGTGTTTGTCGATCTCCATAGATTTATGCTTTCTTGAGGAACAACTTAGTATACACCTATGCTAAATCCCTCAAGAAAGAAAAGAGTTAGAGTATACACCCATGCCTAATCTCGTTGTTTATGGGAGATCAATAGCTTTTGGAGTATACACCCATGCCCTTAGGCTGGCAAACATTGAGTATTTTGACATGAATGTAACATTGTGCATATTGTTTACCTTATTTGAGTATGCTTAGCGATGGATATCGAAGCCCTAGCTTTTTATATTATTATTTCAATTCAATCTTTAATATCGTTCCATTCACAATATCTTCTTAGGAATTTCTTTTTAAACATAATTTACCAATCCTCGTGGGAATGATCTCGTATTTGCCATCTATATTATTGTTTTGATCTTGTGCACTTATGAGTAAAATGTGCATTTATTCGCCTATTTATTTAGGTAGATATTTGTACAACAAGTTTTTGGCGCCGTTGCCGGGGATTGCGTTAAAATTGTGTTTAAAAGTTTTTCCTTTTACTTTTGTTATTCTTGTTTATTTTCATTTAAAAAAAAAAAAATTCTGACTTTTGTTTCNAGTTTCTGTTCTAATCTGTTTCTGCAGAGATGGTTAAAGAAATCATAACAAATCTACCGGCAAAAAGGCCAATGAAAAATTCCTTCATTCCACAGAATCTCAATCAACCTTCTTGCATTGCTTTCCAACCGAATGTGAAAAGCAATTTTAATTTGTCGCCTCACCTGCTCAATATGGTTCCACACTATAGAGGCACACCTATAGAGGATCCTTATCTACAAATTTGAGACTTTTTGATCTTTGCAAAACGCAGAACATCCATGGCTTAAACGCAGAAGGAATCAGGTTAATTCTCTTTCTTTTTTCTTTAAAGGATAATGCTAAACTTTGGTTAAACTCTTTGGCTGTAGGATCTATTCACACTTGGGAGGAGTTGACAACAAAGTTTCTTAAGAAATTCTTCCCAGCCCAAAGGACAAGACAATTGAGGAGGGAGATTCAGACCTTCCAACAAAAAGATGGAGACCTTTTCTTTAAGGCATGGGAGCACTTCAATGAACTACTTCTCAAATGTCCATATCACAATTTATCTCAAGAAGATCAGGTACAAGCATTTTATGAAGGTTTAGATAATTCTAACAAAAGTCTTGTAGATTCAACTTGTGGAGGCGTGCTAATGGAGAAAAGTAGTGAAGAAGCTATAGAGCTCTTTGAAACTTTGAGCGAGAATTCCCAACAATTCTCATCCCGAGGGAGGCAAGGACCCAAAGGAAAGGGTGTCTACGAAGTAAATATAAATAATGGAGTCCAAAATCAGATGGCTACCATGGAAAGGAAATTGGATATGCTAGTGAAAGCCATGACTTCTCAAAATATGTCTCTCATTCAACAAATTGCACAAGTAGAGGTATGTGCCATATGCTCCCATTCTAACCACACTACTGAAACTTGCCCAATGTCTTCATTCACAGATCAAGAGCAAACGAACCATGTGGGCCAAAATAATTATCCTCAAAAGAACAATCCATACTCCAACACTTACAATATTGCAGGGTGGCAAAACCACCCCAATCTTTCATGGAGCAATAATCAGAATGTGCAAAATCCACAAGGACAACAAAGAAATTTCCAACAAGGAAATAACTATCAAGCTCCAACACAAGCAGCCCAACCACATCCAGAGCCGAAAAAGATTGATCTTGAAGGGGCTATACTCCAATTTTTGACTGCGCAACAACAGACCAATGCCCAAACCAGTCAAACTATTCAGAAATTGGAGGCCACTACCAGTCAGGCCATTCAGAGACTAGAAGCACAAGTGGGGCAGATGGCTAAGGAACTAAGTGAAAGGAAGAGAGGTGAATTTTCCTCACAAACAATTCCAAATCCAAGAGGTCACGAGCAACTAAAGGCTGTGAAAACTCTCAGAAGTGGCAAGCAAATTGATAACAATGTGGGAATTGATGAGACCATACAAGCACTTGAATCTGAAGCCACAACTTCCAAGGTAAATGAAAAGGAGAAGGTGAATGCACCACCCTTCCCTCAGAGGTTAGTAAAACCCAAGAAAGAAAAGCAACTTGTAGATATCTTTGAAACCTTGAGAAAAGTTGAAATTAATATTCCTTTATTAGATGCAATCCAACAAATTCCAGCTTATGCTAAATTTTTAAAGGACTGTTGCACTCATAAAAGAAAATTTCAGGATCATGAGAAAGTTGCCCTGACAGAAGAGGTAAGTGCAGTTTTACTGAGAAAATTGCCACCAAAATTGAAAGATCCAGGTAGTTTCACTATTCCCTGCAGAATTGAAGATAAAACTTTTGATCATGCCATGTTGGATCTCGGAGCCAGTATCAATCTGCTACCATACATTGTTTATGAGACATTGGGTTTGGGAGAGCTTCAACCCACCTCCATCACATTGCAATTGGCAGATCGAAGCATAAAAAGACCGAGAGGTATCTTGGAGGATGTCCTTGTTAAGGTAAATCAATTTATTCTACTGGTGGATTTCATTATTTTGGATATGGAGGAGGCCCCTATGCCCCTGCCTCTACCTATCATCTTGGGTAGACCATTTATGAGGACTACAGACACTAAAATTTGTGTGAAAAAGGGCATTGTGAGTATGAAGGTGAATGGGGAGAAGATAGAGTTTAAATTTTTTGATGCATTGAAATTACCCCAAGATAATCTTGATTGCTTTAATGTCTGTGTAATTCAAAGTGCTGTGGAGGAAGCTTTTCAAGTCCATCATATTAATCCATTAGAGGCCATTCTCACTCACAGTTTCACAACGCAAGACATTGAGCCAGATGTTACTGATGACATCTGTGAAACCGTACACTTCCTTGAGGCCTCTCCGCCTCATCCAAGTAAGTATGTACCATCATTTGAAACTCTTGTGCCTAATATCACTACTCTTGTTCCCTCTATTGTCCAAGCACCAGTCTTGGAATTGAAGCAGCTACCTACTCATTTGAAATATGCCTACTTGGGAGATGGTCAGACATTACCTGTAATAATTGCTTCAGAATTAAGTTTGGGGGAAGAGGAGAAGCTTTTGAGAGTTCTTCGAGACCACAAAACTGCATTAGGGTGGACTATTGCTGACATCAAAGGCATAAGTCCAGCCAAATGCATGCACCGAATTTTCCTTGAGGACGAAGCATAGCCAACCAAGGACGTCCAAAGAAGACTAAACCCACACATGAAGGATGTGGTCCGAGCTGAAGTTCTAAAATTGCTAGATGTTGGCATTATCTATCCCATTTCAGACAGTAAATGAGTAAGTCCGGTCCAAGTAGTTCCAAAGAAGAGTGGGATCACAGTGGTAAAAAATGAAGATGATGAGCTGATACCCACAAGAATGACCATCGGGTGGAGAGTATGTATAGACTACCGAAAGCTCAACAAGGAAACCCGAAAAGACCACTTTCCTTTGCCCTTCATTGATCAGATGCTAGAGAGATTAGCTGGTCATAGCCACTATTGTTTCTTGGATGGGTACAGTGGGTACAGTCAGATTGCCATAGCTCCGGAAGATCAAGAAAAGCCCACATTCACATGTCCGTTTGACACATTTGCTTACCGAAGGATGCCATTTGGATTATGCAATGCTCCCGCTACATTTCAAAGATGCATGATGAGCATTTTTTCTGATATGGTGGAGAAATTCATTGAGGTATTTATGGATGATTTTAGCATTTTTGGCTCTAACTTCGATGAATGTCTCAACCATTTGCAGATTGTTCTTAAGCGGTGTGAAGACTGCAATCTAGTGCATAATTGGGAAAAATGCCACTTTATGGTACAACAAGGCATCATGTTGGGGCATGCTATTTCCAGCAAGGGCATTGAGGTTGATAAAGCAAAAATTGACATCATCTCAAAACTCCCTCCTCCTATGACAGTCAAGGGTGTAAGAAATTTTTTTGGGGCATGCCGGATTTTATCGAAGATTCATCAAGGATTTCTCCAAGATTTCTAGACCGCTTTGCATGCTGTTAACCAAAGATGTCAAATTTCTGTGGACTGATGAGTGCATGGCTGCATTCAATATATTGAAAAACTTGCTCACATCTGCACCAATCATGATGGCACCCGATTGGAATCTCCCATTTGCGCTTATGTGCGATGCTAGTGACTTTGCCTTGGGAGCTGTTTTAGGTCAGCGAGTTGATAAGGTACCTCATGTCATTTATTATGCTTCTCGTACCTTAAATGATGCTCAGCTAAACTATTCCACCATCAAAAAAGAGCTATTAGCTGTCATCTTTGCATTAGAAAAGTTTCGGTCCTATCTGATTGGATCAAAAGTCATCATCTTCACTGATCATGCTGCTCTAAGATACCTGTTTGAAAAGAAAGATGCAAAACCTAGGTTGATTAAATGGGTCTTATTGCTGCAAGAATTTGACCTAGAAATCAAGGACAAAAGAGGTAGTGACAACGTGGTTGCAGATCATTTATCAAGGCTTCTTTATGAAGAAGAAGGGAGTGAGCTCCCATTGGGCGAACAATTTCCGGACGAGCAATTATTTGCCATCAATGTCCACCCTCCTTGGTATGCCGACATTGTGAACTACATCACCACAAAGGTCTTCCCTCCAGGTATGTCCAGCCAAGAAAGAAAGAGATTAATGTCTATCTCTAAACATTACCATTGGGATGAACCGTATCTATTCAAATTCTGTACTGATCAAATCATCCGGAGATGTGTGCTAGGGGAAGAACATATCAGTATCCTACAGCATTGCCATCAGTTTGCCTGCGGAGGACATTTTGGAGCCAAGAAAACGGCACTCAAGGTACTTCAATCTGGTTTTTATTGGCCCACTATATTTAAAGATGCTTTTGAATTTTGCAGTGCTTGTGATCGATGCCAACGGACGGACAACATATCCTCAAAAAATCAAATGCCTTTACAGAACATTCAAGAGGTCGAACTATTTGATGTATGAGGTATTGATTTTATGGGCCCTTTTCCTAACTCTTTTGGATATTTATACATTCTTTTGGGGGTAGATTATGTGTCCAAATGGGTTGAGGCTATCCCCTCAAAAACTAATAATCATCGAGTTGTTGTGAAGTTCTTGCAGGAAAATATTTTCACTCGATTTGGGACACCAAGGGCAATCATTAGTGATGGAGGAAGCCATTTTAACAATCAACCTTTTACATCTTTGATAAAGAAGTACAGGATCACACATAAGGTGGACACTCCATATCATCCCCAGACAAGTGGACAAGTGGAAATCAGCAACCGATAAATCAAGGGCATCCTAGAGAAAACGGTGAACACTACCAGAAAGGATTGGTCTTTGTGATTGAATGATGCACTATGGGCCTATCGAACTGCTTACAAGACTCCCATTGGCATGTCGCCACATCGGTTAGTCTTTGGGAAGGCATGCCATTTACTTGTGGAATTGGAGCATCGAGCATACTAGGCCATAAAGAAACTCAATTTCAATATGAAGCAAGCAGGTGAAAAGCGGAAGTTACAGCTGGTTGAGCTTGAAGAATTGAGGCATGATGCCTATGAAAACGCCAAGCTCTACAAGGAAAGAACTAAAGCCTATCATGACAAGCACCTTGTCAGGAAAGAATTTCATGTACGCCAGCAAGTATTGATCTACAATTCAAGATTGACACTTTTTCCTGGTAAACTCAAGTCTTGCTGGCATGGCCCTTATGTTGTCAAAAAAGTGTTTTCCCATAGAGCTTTGGAAGTCCATTGCCAGAAAACTGATCAGACATTCAAGGTAAATGGGCACAGAGTAAAACCCTACATGGATACAAAGCTTGAGCCAAGAGATGAAGATTTGGCACTCCATTTTGCCCAGTCTGTAGAAGCACTACCAGAGCCGCTCACGCCACATTCTGATGAGCTCGAGCGCATCTGTCCAGCATAGTGGTACTGAGGCCACTTCATGCACTAAAGAGCCATATCCTTTAAATTTTTCTGTTTTGTTTTTCATTATTTGTTTCATTTTCTGTTGATTGTTGATAGTTCTATTTTGTTTTTAGTTTTCCTTTGTTTTGTTTTAGCAGTTTCTTTTTTAGGAAAAATGTGCTTACATTCAAGTTTGGGGGTATGCTACGAGCCATACCTAGTCCAACCAGTTTTCTCATCTCCCTGGTATGATCTTTCCACTTTCTCTACACATTGAGGACAATGTGTAACTCAAGTTTGGGGGTATGGAGTCACACACACACACTTTGTCCATATTTTTTTGAAAAAAATTGCATATTCTTGTTATTCTTAAGAATTTGGTTGATCTGAAACTGTGATTTGAATTTCATTGGCGAGCTTAAAATGTTGAACACATGATCAGATGATTAGGATTCTAGGTCTTGATGCTTACCTTTGACATCTAAGCATTCACTTGTTTCAATTCTAATTGTCACGAGCACATTAGCACATAGTTTGTGAGGTATGACATGTGAACCTAATTGTGTATGCTTTCAATGTTTTGGGTGAAGCTGGGTGATTTGTTGGATGAATACCTTGGCATAATTAAAAAAAAAAAAGTCATGGCTAAGCCCAATTCTGTAGCCTTTTTAACTCGAATTAATAAGCCTTAAGGGTATCTCTATACCTAGTGCCCTAAAGCCATCTAGTTTGGGAGCATTGGCCTTACACTTGTTACAAAGGGTTAATTAGAAAGCTTAAAAGAATTGTGCTAGTTTACTTCTGTAGCCTTTTTGACTCGAGTTAGTAAGTCTTAAAGGTGTCTCTACACCTAGTACCCTAAAGCCATCTGGCTTAAGAGCATTGGCCTAACACTCATTACAAGGGTCAATTAGAAAGCTTAAAAGAACTGAGCATTGCACAGCCTGACCAAACAAAAAAAAAAAAAAGAAAAGAAAAGAAAAAAAGAGACTCTTATTGCTATGCCATGGTTATTCAATCCGATGGAGACCCCAGTCAAGTTTGAGATATTGAGTCATTGCACATCAGAATTAATTTGAAGCCTCATGATTATGTGTTGGTTCACTTTACACTGAATTTAACTTGTAAAATCTCAGCTTGTCATTTGTGAGTGGTTAGACTTTGAAATTCCAATTCATTTTGAAGATGAAATTTATCCTTTTAAGCTTGCTAATGAATAAGAATCATGGTTGTTTGTGATACTTTAGTCTTGGAGATAACATGAGTTATGCATAATGTTTGTGGGTATCATTCCTGTTAGACCCTTACGAGACTTCACTCATCCTACTAGGGATGCCTAGGGGTTTAAAAGGCTTGTTGCATACGCTAAATGTAATCGTGTTTCCAACGACAAATGAGGTAGAGTAGTTGTCATTTATTTTTAGTTTTGTATTGCTAAGGGACTAGCAATATGTAAGTTTGGGGGTGTGATAAGTGCTGAATGTTAGACATTCAATCCCCATAATTCACATATATTAATCTCTTAGGTTCATTATAATATGATGTTTTGTGTTGTTTTTGTGTTTTTCCCTTATTTTGTAGGTTTTGGAAGAAAAGCATTTAATTCTATCAAGTTCTGGGCTCAGAAGAGATGT
>FXXK01002374.1:16996-33592 GCA_900184695.1 Betula pendula | reverse complement strand
GCATATTGTATTACCTTATTTGAGTATGATTAGTGGTGGATATCGAAGCCCTAGCTTTTTATATTATTATTTCATTCAATCTTTAATATCGTTCCATTCACAATATCTTCTTAGGAATTTCTTTTAAACATAGTTTACAATCCTTGTGGGAATGATCTCGTATTTGCCATCTATACTATTGTTTTGATCTTGTGCACTTGCGAGTAAAACGTGCATTTATTCGCCTATTTATTTAGGTGGATATTTGTACAACAACTCCTAGTGTCCCACCAATCGCATTCAAATAAAAACACGCGATTTTGGCCAAGGTATCGTAACTCCAGAATATTCTTCAACTCACCATAGAACTCAATGATGGAACCCTCGTGCTCACCTAGAACAACAACACCACAATTCTAGGTAGTATGATTTTGTGCACATTCTTTTGTGGGGAACCTAACCCCATTCACAATACAACCTTTAAACAATCTAACTTGAGGATTAGGCCCGCATGCAAATCATATAATTTTTTCGGGACATTTTCTGCACTACTCCCACCACTGTATATATGATCTCGAAGCCAACACTCAAAATTGGCCTCATGCTTCTTCTCAATGTCATGACAACCTTCTCTTATGAGTATCTCGTAATGTTCACTGCATGGAAATGGCAAGGGTTAGTAATCATCTTGTGTCACAAGAAAACGCTGATATTAAACATAAGAACCATTGCTATACTTACTCTATGTATGAATCTATTTCCTTACAGTTGTTAAGCACATACCATCGAGCCCTTGCAAACATATTATGATCAAGTGTTACGTATTTTGCTGCACCCACTGGTTGAACTCGTTGAGAGAACACATCCAAGCCTTGGTCCATTTCTTCCATGCTGCCTTCAGCATTTCTCTCTTCACAATTCCATCTTGTCTCAATCTCACAAAGATACATGGAGCAAAAGGTCAAACACTCATTAGCTATATATGCCTTGGCAATTGAACCCTCCGGTTGCACTCTATTCCGCACATACCTCTTATATTTACCAAGCGTCCTTTCAATTAGATACATCCAACGGTATTGTATTGGTCCCGCGAGTTCAGCCTCTCGAGGTAAACTGCTAGATGGATCATAATATCAAAAAATGCAGGTGAAAATATCTGTTCCAACTTGCATAGAATCACAACAATGTCATCCTTCATTTGCTTCAAGACATCCACTTTCAATGTCCGTGCACCAGTTGCTTAAAAAAAGACTCAACTCATCAGTGTGTTTCTATTGTCAGGCTTTAAATATCCATGAATTGCAACAGGAAGTAAATCGCTGTAAGAAGACATGACAATCGTGGCTTTTCATTCTTGAAAGCTTACCAAAAATCTTGTGCACACACCGACCGATGTTAGATGCATACCCATCAGGGAACTTCACACCTTTCAACTAGTCACATAACCTTTTCTTCACATCTCTTGTCAAAGTGTAGTTCGCATATGGCATTGTGATGGTGCACCATTTGTCTGCAAGTGCAATTCTTTTCGTATGCCATATCGTGCCTTGACTGTATCTTTTGTCTTCCCATCAATATTCATTAATAATGTACCTAAGACACTATCCCATATGTTCTTCTCAATGAGCATCACATGTAAAATGTGTCGTAGTTTCACTGTTGACTAGTAAGATAACTTGAAGAAAATAATCTTCTTCTTCTTCTAATTCAACGCTTTTTTATTTTTTTGCGTATTACCTCTGCAGAATTTCTTTTTGGTACATGTACTTTTTCACTTGCTTTGCCAAATTGCACATTTGCGACATACATTAGTTGTTGCAATAGTTGATCCATAGACAGTTCTTTAGGTTTCGATCTATGCTCCACATTACTGTCAAACAATTGCTTTTTTTGGACCATACATGCCCTCGAGGAAGCCATCTACGATGGCCCATGTAACACAATTTATTCCCATACTTCAACCACCTATTCGTTGTATCCTTGTTACATACCGGACACGCAAGCTTTCCATTTGTAGACCAACTAGATAAGTTTGCATACGCGGATAATCATTTATAGTCCATAGTAATGTCGCATGCATCTGAAATGTCTCTTTAGTCAATGCATCATAAGTGCTTATGCCTTCATTCTACAATTCATACAAATCATCAACCAACGGCTGCAAATAAACATCAATATCGTTCTCGGGTGTGTAGGCCCTGGGATAAGTAAAGACAATATTAGATTTGGAGCCTTCATACACATCCACATAGGTAAATTGTACGGTGTTATTACCACTGGCCAAATGCTATATGTTGTGCTCATATTACCAAATGGGTTGAAACCATCACTTGACAAACCAAGTCGCACGTTGCGAGAATCACGAGCAAACCAGTCATGTTCTTTATCAAACTCTTTCCACACAATAGCATTGGCTGGGTGTCTTAGAGTGTTGTCGTCATCTTGTTGTCCATCTTTGTGCCACCTCATTTGTTTAGCTATATCTTTTGACATAAACAACCATTGCAACCTCGGTTTTATTGGAAAATATTGCAATACCTTTTGAGGAATTTTCTTACCATTACCTTTGACATTACTCCATCTCGAAACGTCACACGTTGGGCATTGTTCTTTATCGGCATGTTCCTTCCAGAAAAGCACACAATCATTCTTACATGCATGTATCAACTCATAACCAAAACCCAAGTCTCGGCTAAACAGCTTTGCTTCTCTGTATGAGCGTGGCAATGTCTCTCTATTTGGAAGGGCCCCCTTTATCAAGTCAATCATCATATTGAATGCCTTGTTATTCATGTTGTTTATCGTCTTTATATGAAGCATCTTCAAAATGAAAGCGATTTTTGATGTTTTCTTACAGCCTGGATAAAGTTCACACAAGCCATCTTTACAAAATCAATCAAAAGAGGTTCCATGTTCGTGACCATCGGTCATGGGAGCCTGAGTTGTAGATGATTCGCCTATGTTAGCATCCACAAATCTCCCCATACAGACATCACCTAATAATTCTTCAACCTCATCATCCCCGATAAATATCCCTGCATTCATATCGGTGTGCAAGTTGCCTGACACATTTACCCTACACGGATCTTCTTCCCAGTGAAATATTCATCTAGTGTATGTGCGATCAATTCCGTACATATACAAGTGACGCTCCACCACACCAATATGATAATTATATCGATTTGAACAGTCACAACATGGACACCTCGTTAAATCACCTACTTTTAAACATGTACTCACCATTCTCAGGAATTCTTCAACACCTTTTTCATATCGCTCTGAACATCAAGTAGTTTCATGCATCTAAATCTTATCGATCTCCAAGCCCCTATCACAAGTTAATTTCTCCCTACATTTAATCATTTTAGAAGTACATAACAACAACAAATACCAAATAAGAGCTTCTAAAGAAGAAAAAAAAAAAACAAACAAACAATAATTGGAATCAAATCAGAATCACCAATTCAAATTCTCAAACGTTGTTTGGGTTACTTTTTTTTTTAAAAAAAAAAATTGTGAATGTGGAGGAAAAAACAAATATTTGAAATATTGTTTGTATAGTTTAGAGAATAGAAAAAATAAATAAATAAAAAAACGTAGAAAAAGATTTTTTTCAAGGTAAATTAAATTGAATATATTTAGAAAAAATAAAATTAAAAATGAAAAGAAAAAACTTATATCTAAATTTTAAAATATGAAAAAGGAAAAAAAAAATTGAGGTAGTTCAAAAACCACCCCTAGGGGTGGCCCTGGCACCACCAAGTGTCTTAGTGTGGTTGAGCCACCCCTGAGGCTATTTGGGGGTGGCCGAGTGTAATGCTCTGCATAATTAACACATATTTTATTATAACCAAGATATGACAAAGTAACCCGCTCTTTAACACGTTTTAAAATACCATTTCCAAATAATTTTTTTTTTAAAAAAATGTATTATTTTAAACATGTGATTTTCAAACGTTTGAATACCTTATCAAGAATGTTCGAAAACGAACGTATTAAGTATGTCGGAACGTTCAATGGTTGTCCCATCCAGCTATATTTTTGTTATATGTTCAATTAGTGTCATGTAACACTGTTCGAAAATGAACATTCGACATAGTACATCGAACGTTCCTCTGAAACCCTAAAACTATTGGTCAATAGTACACGAACATTCGATCTAATACACACGAATGTTCAACATAGTACACTGAACGTTCTTCTGAAATCTTAAAACCGTTGGTCAATAGTACACGAACATTCGATCTAGTACACGCAAACATTCGAGTAAGCCTAGAAAGCACTTTAACTCCTTGGACCACTTCAGCTTGTCTCACTTCATTCATTATAACGCCTCGAAAAATTTAATAAATAAATTAAAACAAAAAAAACTGACTTATTTAAAATTTTTGAGCGCCTCCCACAGACTTACTTATTTTCATAAATAAGTCCCAATAGATTTAGACATCTATCAAAGTGAAATGAATGCGAAATTTGAAATAAATATAGTGATTTGACATCTATATAAAACCTTATACATCTCTGAGCATAACTACTACAAAAATTTCACTAATGAAACAACCTTACAAAACAATAAAAAAACCTAGCCTAACAAACTCTACAGACTCCTCGCTCATCCTCAAGCCTGAAGAACGACTCTAGCCTGCCAACTTTATTGAAAACCTCCTACATCTGAATGACAAATAAATGTCCAGTAGGTAGAAAGGAAAAACACTACTGGGTAAGTCCAAGACTTAGTAAGTAAAATACCTCGGAACCGAGCACAAGCTGTAAGCCTAACTTTTAATGCAATAAAACAGTATTCAATTAAATTCTTTACAGTTCACATTACTTTTTAGAAAATATGTTGTCTCTACCATTATGCTAATAAAATAATGGTTTTAGTATAAGAGAAAATGATAAAGTATAATCTTAGCAACAATAGTTTTCAGGGATATAAATCATAGAACATAGAATCTAAATAAATATACATATAATATATTCTTTTGCATATATATTAACCCTCATATAGTGGAGGTTGTGTTACCATACTAGAAACCCGTTTCACAGGTGATCTATAGCATATACTGGTAAACCAAGTATCGTAACATACCAGTATACCAAGTACTGTATCATGCTGGCCATGTCGTCGTACATGTACATTAACCTTCGTACAGTGGAGGTTAGCAACATAATATATTGGATTTTTCTCTTAGGCAATCCCTAACATATTGGCACCTCCGCCATGAGGCCCATCAACATACCGGCTATGCCGTTGTACTGGAACCCCATTACAAGGTAACTATAACCCATATCGGAGACCCGTGATCATCAAGCCACCATAACGCTTACCGATACCCCATTACATGGTAGTCGTACCCATATCGAAAAATCTATCACCGAGTAATCTGTAATGCATACCGATTTTCCGTTTGAGATAATTGTAACACATACCGACTATGCCGTCATACCGACACCACATTACAAGGTGGTCGTACTCATACCAGCACCCTCATTGGGTAACCATCAATCTCTTATTATGCCGACTCCACAGGTTAGGGTGGTCGTAAGTCTCATTACATAACTTCATTAATGACATAAATTTATTATCTTTTATTGTTAAAACATGCTTGGTAAGTAAAACATAATTCAGGTTTAGAAATATAGTCATGTAATGAAAATCTATAAGTTCATGACATAATAAAAATGTGAATAAAAGTCATTAGTAGTTTATATCTGAATAGTATGTTCTAAAATGATTTTCTTTTCCAGTTTCGTAAGTATTCACTTACCTTGACTACTCGGATGAATCCTTAGACATTCTAACTTTATGCATTGCAAACCAAATCACAATCAAACAAGATGCTAATCACAGACCTAAACCACACTTAGAAACCTAAAACACACAATAGAAGGCTGGGATCAATCTTGGGCAACCAGGGACCAAATCAGAAGGCTGGGATCGATCGTGTAAGGCTAGGATCAATCCTGTAGGGTGTAGGATCGATCCTGTAGGGTGTAGGATCGATCTTGCCAGTGACAGGATCGATCCTAGTGCTTTCCAGCACTAGTTTTGATCCTTTCTGAGCCCCGAACATGCATCCAAACAACCTTGAATGTTCCTAGGGTTCTTACTATACCTAGAAACATCTCGAAATAATTTTAGGATTTTAAAGTTACACTCTTGATGTGAGATTATTAAGAGTTTACTCCGATTTTCCAAACAAACATAAAATAATTAAGTATATGTGTTTATGTTGGTTTAAAACACAGTTTGAATACATAAAGTTGTTATAACGTCAACAAAATAAAAAATCTTTGTCTTAAAATCATAAAATAATAGAAAAAAAATAAAATATTGTTTTACTACTTTTGAAAATAATCATTTAAAACACATATTTTCTTTAAAACAATTAATCTAACAATAAAACACAATCTTTCTTTAAAACATTTACTCTTAATAAGAAAACACAATCAAAACAATTATAAAACATGATTATAAATGAAACATCACAAGAACTCATAGGATTTTGGATTAAGAAAGAATATTGAAAAGAATAGTAAGGTTAAACAATTACCTAAACAAAATGGTTCAATAATAGTTTAGGAATTGATAAAAAAAACATTAATTTTGGGCTTCTTCCACGCTTCGGCTCTGCTCTAGAGCATTGGGGACAAGGATATTCATGCAAATGGGTTGTATAAAGGTTAATGATGAATAAATATGGCTTAGAGTTGAGTTTCTAGAGTGTTGGGCGTTCAAAGTAAGGTTTCTAACAAGTAAGGATCAATCCTGAAATTAAAGGATCGATCCTAGTGCTAATGAGGTGGCAGGATCGATCATGTCCTTATTTGTCCTCCACCTAAATAAATTTTTTTATTTTATTTTTTGTTTTTAGAAAGTATCAAAACATTAAACAAAATATATTTGCTTCAGAAACTATTTTTATTTTAAAAGAATTTATTTTTAAAAATGAATTTATATTTTGAGATATTACATTCACATCCCTATAAATAGACCCTCCTACATCCCTCAACTTACCCCATTCGTCTTAAGCATCTCAACATTCCAAAATTGAGTGAGAGAGAGAGATTCTAGTGAAATAATGAGTGGTTTCTTGGTGGAATTCATGCTCCACAAGGTAACTCATGCACCCTTAAATTTTCCTTCAAGTGGTTGTCTTTACTAATCATGTTTTATATTGAGCATTTAGTGAATTTTAAAATACTATATAAGTTTAAAACCTTCCATGAATAAAATTTATTAAGCTTTCAAAATATTTATAGATTTACGTGTGTTTTCATATTTTATCACGTTGATATACTTTAATATAATTGTATAAGGCTAATAAGGCCTTGGGTTAAGTAAGTAATAAGTCATTTATGCATTCTAGCAGAACATCGAATGTTTCACTGTTCTTCGGCGAACGTTTGATCTTCGATTAACAAACAATCAACCCTTATATACGAAAGTACGAAGGTGGCCATAAAGGCATGATTAGGGCTATTAATGATAGATTAGTGCATGTACCGCATGATTAAGGTTCTTGCGTGTTTAGAATAACACTCTCAATGCATTGTTTGGGTATGTTTCACAGTAGTAGGATTTTAAGATTTTCAAGTTAAAAAATGAGCGTTTGAGGTAAGTAATTGATTATGAAACTGTGTATATTTAATATACGATATGTCGGTCGACTGAGCATGTGTTTACTTTATGACATGAGCTTACCAATTTTTACAACATGTTTATAAATTCTTTAATTGGATAATTGCCTATGACATGGTACATGGTATTGAGCCAAATAATAACTATGAACTACCATTATATGGGTTGATCTTATGAATTTACTTTTACGTTTGACCTTAGATTCAATGGTTGTTTTTGTGACAAGTGCACCATTTTCGGATGGGGTCACGGTTATGGCTTTGCTAGTAGCGTGGAGCCATGGGCCACCCGAGGTATTGGGATGTTTGTATAAGACAGTATGTTTGTACAAGATTTAGGGCACCAGTGTTGTACCAGAATTTTTCTCGAGAACGTGCAAAGCTGAGCGAGAACTAGGGGTTCAGGGCCTGAGTAAACTATACGGAGGAAAGCTATGACTATTGTTTATATTTGTATCACTCATGATTTTGTGCATTAAATTCCTAAAGACTTGTTACCGAAATTATGTCATTACTCTTCAAAATAAATACGCTTTTAACTGGCATAATAGCAGAGACACTGTACACCATTTGAGAAAATTAATGTTTATTAGTTAAAATATACAATTGTACCAAATGCTCATTTCATAAAGCAATTTCATGGTATTTTGCTTACTTGGTCCTATACATACACAGTTATTTTTTTTTGCCTATGAAACACTTCGGTATTTTAGAGTGAGAAATTTGCTAGGATGAAGGTGTCAAACGAATGGCTTGCATGTCAGGTTTGATTAATTAATGATTATCTGATAGTATTTTAGTGATATCTATTTAGAAACTCTAAGTCTATTGTTAATGATAATTATTGTCTTTAAGGATTTATTGTTAGCTATCTTAAATAAACTATTTCAATTTTTTGCTATTTACTCCAATAATTTGTGATGTGTACTACATTCAGTCAGTTACAAGTTAACTGTTTTGAGTACACTACGAGAAAAACTCCATGTTAGTCAAATTAATTGACTTAATTTTTGGGGATTTATAGTTATTCTAGAGCCGAGGCATTACAGACTCTTGTTAGAGAGAATACAGATATCCCTAAGTTTATTCCTCGTGGTTTAAGGTTGGGAGACGAACCATGAAGTTAATTAATTTTGTAGGGCGTTACATTGAGCCACCCTCAAAACTAGTGGGGGCGGCCGAACCACCCCTTGGGGTTGTTTGGGAGTGGTTCGGCTACCTCTGAATTAGATAGGGGTGGATCGGCCACCCTTGAAAGTAATGGGGGTGGTCTGGCCACCCCTAGTTGAACTTTTTATTTTTATTGCTGTTTTTTTTATTTTATCATTTTTGGAGTTTGGTTGAAAACAATTTGAGGGATACACCCAAACATATATATATATATACATATTTTAAAATGCATTGTATCCAAACATGCCCTTTATAATCGAGAAGATTAGTCCACTAAAGCAGCCAAAACATGTCCAAGTAGCTTGTCAACAGCCATATCGCGTCTTCATGTTCAAACTCACCCACATCCTCATTTAGATTGTTTCCTACTCATATGAAAAGTTAAACTAATAACAAATACGCTCATGCGTCAATTTATTTCGAAGATAAAAAAGAAAAAGAAAAAAAGCAAAGACATGTATCCTTACCTCAATCTGGCGCAATAACCTTTACGTATATCATCACTTGTCCTTCATACAATGTTCACTTTAAAGTTCATATCTTTTCTTGTCCAATTATCAGTCTCAAGAAAACATATACTTTCCTTTTCTTTTTCTTTTTAAGAAACATATACTTGTTGAGGTAGGTTGCAAAGTTAATCCAGTACGTAGTTGGCAGCACAAAACTTGGAGATGTATTTGCGATATTGACAATCACAATTCAGAATTCAGTTTCGAGAACCTGTATCACTATCCTGTTTTGGTTTGGGAACAATGTGTTCGGGATGAAAAGTATGGCAATTTAGCCTTCAGACTTGAGCATCCAGAATTTTCTGGTACTTTCATCATCTTGATTGTTGTTAGCAAGCCTCAAGCTTATCAACCAAATCCATCTCATATGAAGGAGGAAGATGACTTTTTCGAGAGAGATTGTTCAGTAGATTAGGACTTCCTATCAATCTACGACATCTATCTTGACGAAGAAGATCTATTTGAGGAAGTAAAATTTTTGATTGATACCTTAGAAATTTTTGAAGAGAATGATGTCCACCAACAAATTTACGAAAGTCTAAAGAGTGAAATATCTCAATAGAGTCTTGAGAAAATTAATAATGTTGATTTTCTTGAGATTGAAAATTTTTCTAATTAAAATCTTGATATTGGTTTTGGCATGTTTGAGGAAAATTTGATTTTTTTTTTTTGTCAAGAAAGAATTGATCATTTTTTGAAAAGTTTTACAGAAAGTGAATTTAAGAGAATAAATCAAGATCTTATAAAGATTAATTTATCTCAAGCTAGTGTGACAAATGCAAATCTACTATTTAGAGTCATGTTGTGATGGTTGTAAGTTTTTTCTCTTTCAGTATCAAGTTGTTTTGGTGTTGAGAATTACGGGATGGAAGAGGTAGATTGGACATCTAAAAAATCGAGGCAAAGTTTATTCCAATTCGAGGACCAATTCTTTCAAACCCTAGGAGACCGATGCAAGAGAATCAATATCTGAGTTGTTAGATACAGAATTGATGATGCTAGAATCTTTTGTGATAGCCCAAGCAAGGTAAGAATTTGGCATAAGTCTTGATGATTATTTTTGGAATAATATTTGTTTGCTTTGTTTTCAAGTATTTTGCTTTATGTCTAAGTTTCAGGGTTATTTTTGTTTTTTTTTTTCTTTTTCTCCAACTATTTTGCTTGGAGAGAACTCACAATTAGCCTATATAAAGGCATATGATCTGTGTAATTTTTTAATTCAGTTTTGAAGTATTAATTAAATTTTAGTTTTTCAAAATTATTATTTATTTTTTTCGGCCGACTAGGATCTTTCTCTTCCATAATCATTATTTCCCATCTTCATAAATTCTCTTTATAGCCTTTAATCTTTCATTTTTGTTTGCTGCCATACATTGTTAGAACTAAAATGTCAAAACAATTCGAGTTTTGTTCGGCATCATAAATAAATAGAACCACTAGCCTCCATTTGACTTTTTGACATATTGTAGTGCAGATCAAAAAACATAAAATCCGAACTTTGACAACGAGAGAGATTTAAAACAAGAGTAATTGTCCCCTGACTTAGAATTATGTTATTTTCAATTTTTATTTGTATGTGATATGTGTCAAAAACAAATCAAAATATCAATATAACATCGCATCACCACCACTCTTTTTTCTTTAATTCAAGACCTTTGGTGTAATAAGGTCTCTGTTAGTTTTTATTGACTTAATTCGATGTCAAAGTTTTTCCTAAAATTTGCTCTTAAATTCTCTATTTGTTAAGTTATTGTTTTTATTGGTTCATCGAGAAGCTCGTCTAAAGTCAGTACAAACGCAGCAACCACAGAAAGCATCATCCCTAATCCTGTTTGCAATTAGTACGGATGCAACTTTTTAAAGGAGCCATAGAGAGTCTCGTCTCTAATCTTGTCCGCAATCAGTACGAACGTTATTCTTTTTAGAAGCCACAGAGAGCCTCATCTCTATTCTTGTCTGCAGCCAGTACGTACTAGACATCTGTGAAGACTTCCAGAGACGCTTGTCTGTAATCTCAGCTGCATTCAATATGGATGCGGCGATGTTTTTAGCCATGTATTTCTAGATTTAACCTAGATGCGTACGGAGGAGATTCAACCTCGTACGAACGCCAACCTAGTTTAATACTAAAATCTTTTTCCAACTAGAACTAGGTTTTCTCAAAGGCTATATATGAGGTCTTCTGAGCATATTTTTTTAGGGGTTTAGATGCTATTTTATTTATGCTAAGAGAGGATTAGGCTTGTTTAGATCGATCATATTGTTCCTCTCTTAGAGTTTATACGATCCTTATTTACAACACTTGAAGCCTATCAGAGGGTCCAGTAAAAGAGATCATTAGAAGAATTTTTTAGAGGTTCTGAAAAAACTACTGATGTAGCAGGCAAGTGGGTCACTTGTCTAGTACAAGAGTGTGTCTCTCACAAAGGTTTTGTAAGTATGAACACCTTATAATTTCTCATTCTTCTATAGTGCATTGATTTTCTAGGTTTAGTTGCCCCAAAGTAATTTTACTTTTTAAGAGTTTTTTAAAAGGTTTTCACTTCGTAACCAAAATATTTGTATTGTAAGTTTTATTGCTTTCATAATATTTTGTGTGGTTACTTATTTTTAAATTCTGCATTTATTTGGCATACACCTATTCAACCTCCATTCTAGGTCTTATTTGGAGTTTTGTTATATTATTTTCAGTCTTCTAAGTTGATAAGCCAGTGAACCATTGTTCAGCCTACTCGAAAATTAAAGAAAGTTTGTAGGGTGGTCTCAGTGGTACTATTCCCTCAAGAAAACATTAAAAGAGACGCAGATAGGTGTAGGAACGGGCATGACCGTCACTAGACCTTTTAACCCTACCTGAACCCCCAATAAAAGAGACGCAGATGGGCTCATAATCCTCAAAATATCCTTCAACCCTATCCCAGACACCTGTAGGGAAACCACAACAAAAAAACAAAAAAATAGAGGAAATAGCAAAAATCACACACCAAACCCAAAAAACAGCATCAGCAATAGCGGAGATGGCGAGAACGCTGCGGGCGGGGGGGTGGGGGATGGATTCCACATGCAAGTGCGTGAGAACAACTCGCTCGTGCATGATGGTCAGGTGGAGGCGCGTGGGCAGCAATGGGGGCATAGGAAGAGGTGATAAGGAGCGGATAGGCTTGTGATGATGGTAGTGAAGTGCGTTGGGGGGAGGAGCTAGTTGAAGATGACAGATCTAACTCAGAAAAATCCATGTTAAATCCAACGGGAGGAGACGTTGTGGCAGAGTAGAGGAAGCGGCAAGGCGGTTAGAAACAGAAGAAAATTGCTTCATAAGGGATCCGTGGAGGATGACCAAGAGGGAAGAAAGGGAGCAGGCTTAACAGTTAACTTCAAAGAGAAGTTTTCCCTAGGAGAGAGAGCCAAGAACCTGATTCCTAGTGCTAGTGTTTTGTTGTGTTTAAGAGATGACAGACATTAAAATTATCATGATTCATTATTGGCAATGATTGAATCTTGATCTCTGCTGGAAGTGATGTCTCCCTGATGGTGTTTTAACTTAGCCTTGTTGTTTGTTGGTTTTGGATGTAGCTCCCTCTTTGTTTTGTGTAGATTGGTTGCTGGTTTGTGTAGTTATTTTGCTGTTTTGTTTTGGTTTCTGCACTTTGGTAAGGTTTTTGGGCTTGGTTTGTTGCTCTTGTTTGTTGGCTCGTTTGATATATGATAATCTACTCATTCACCCAAAAAAAAAAAAAAGGGAATAATTGAATCAAGTTTGTATGGAAGACCTATTTATTTCAAGACAGACTACTTTCTCATTCAAAGTTGATTCGATTAATATTGTCCCAATTTGATTACTGATTATTGCCTAAAAAAAATAAAAATAAAAATAAAAATTAGGTGGGACGACGTAAGGCATTTGGATATTTCTCAACGAGAACTAGCTTAATTACCAACTTGCCAATCACCTTTTTGGGCAGCTTGAGAGGCGAACAGAAGTGTCAAAGGTACTATTGAAATTAATCTTCTTGTCCCTGGAAATCTTGAAGCAGCAGACATATGAACTCCTATATTTTGGTGATAAATCATAGCATTTAGATAATCATTATTAAATTATCATTAAAAAAATAATCATAATAAAATTATCACAGTCTAATTTTTCTTATATACACATGTTAAAATTGAACTTAAATTATGTGAGACAATTAAGTAAAATTTTCGAGTTGATTTTTTGAACCAGTGATGAGTTAGCGGAATCTTCTGGGTAGTTGTGGATTTGAAGGTTGTGACTTTACTGCAAATTGTCTCGTACGGTAAAGTCAAAAGTTTTTCAACAGGGAGCCCACTTCGGCTCTGCCTTTCTACTTGACTGCCATGGGTCCATGCAAATCTTTTATTTTCATTTTTATTTTTAAGAGATATCTATTGTGACAGATCACCTGTCCTAGTTAACGATATTGTCCTTGACCTTTACCTTGTCCATTACTAGAAGCCCTTTGAGGCTAACTCATTTTTGTAAACTGGTTAGCTGAAATTGAGTACCCAGATGCAATTTAATACTAAAAGAAAATTACAAGAAGTTCCTCTCCATATTGTAAACTGCTCTCGGCCGGTGAGCTTTAGACTACGTTGTTCTCGACCCGCAACTGGGATGTGATACGGATCATTCTAAAAGTTCGAATTTGAACCACGATCATTTATTTCGCAATCTTTTTTCAAGTTTTGCACTATTAGATGCTAGTTTAACTCTACAATCTAGCTCTGTAAATCTTCGATAGTCACATCTCGTAAATTGTGATCATAGTAAGAGACTTTCTCATTTGAAACTTGTCCACGTCAACCACGACCACGACTACCAACCATGAAAATTGATGAAAAAATTTATCCTAAGAAGACGCCAAGCTTTGATACCATGAACTGACGATAGATAAAATTAAAATTGTTTTGATAGCGTATAATAGCAGCAGAAATTAAGAATTGAAGATTGAAAAGAGAACTCAAGAAGAGAGAAAACAACAAAAAGAGAAGAAAAAAAATCATAGTTGCCCAAATAAGCAAATAAAGAATAACTCTGAAAGATTAAAATTATATTGATACTTTAAAACTGAATTGAAAAATAACACACACATGCCTTTATATAGGCTAAGATATATTCCTAATTTAACAACGAAAAGGAAAAACTGAACAAAGCCTATTTGAAAAACGAAAACCTAATACTAATGAAAAAGCAAAAAACCAATCTTTCTTGAAAAGGAAAACTAAAACACACATGCAAAAATAAAATAAACCAACTTAATGTTGGTCTTCTTGTGCATCATTAAGTCATGTATACATGTCACATTTACATTTTTTATTTCTAAAATTTAATTTGTTATGCACAAATATTTTAAGATTCCTTTAACAACCCAAGTAATGTCAGTGTTACGAGCATGAGAAACAAACCGCGTAACAGGATCTTGGACAAAAAAGTTGACACGATGAGTCCTGCGTGACCTTCCTATGGTTACGTTGAAGTTGTTAGAGAGACTTCAAACCTCACAACACAAGTGCTATTTTGCTAAATAATTCTCTACCAAGTTTATTCCAAACCTGTGATTAGAAAAGGTTACGACCGACTTAGACTCCATGGTTAGGAATTGTAGTCTTAACCTGACTTGGACTACGGGACACATGGCTCCTTATATGGAAAAGGAAAAAATGTAAAATCAATTTATATTGTTGCCTAAATTATAAATTGCTCAATATGGTATTAAAGTGAACTCAGAAATCTCTGTAGTATGCAAAAATTAAAAAAATATAAATAAAATCACAATACGTATTCTTAATAAAAAATATAAATATATAAAACATTTTTTTTTTTTTTTTGAAAAAAAAAAAAGAAAAGAAAAGAGGAAAGGGTTGGGTGGTTGCCGATAGCCACTTCAAAAAGTGGGGTGGCGCGCGAAGGCCACCCCTAGATCAAGCTAGGGGTGGCCCGGCAAGCCACCCTTGGCCACCTTTGGTGGCCCGTGCACTGCCATCTCAGGCTACCTCCTGGCAGCCACCCACCACTTTTTTCTTTTTTCTTTTTCTTTTTTTTTTTTTTTTTTTTTTAAAAAACAAAAAATTAATTAATTTTTTGTTTTTATATTATATTTTTATTGAGAAGGATACATGTCGTGATTTTATTGGTGCTGACGTGACACCTAATGTGATAAGTCAAATATTTTAATGGAATTTGACTGCAAAAACTAAATTATTTTTTTAACATACTATAGAAACCTCTGAATTCACTTTGATACTACAAAGAACAATTCATAATTTAAGCCAACCACAAAAATTAATTTTGCATTGTTTCCTATGAAAAAACAACCATGAGTTGAAGTAGAAAACACACGGCTCCTTTTATGAAAATACAACCTTGACTTGACTTGACTTGACTTGACTTGGACTAGGAAAATAAAGACTAACATGCAAAATATGAACGTAAAGACAAACCCTAAAAGAAGACAAACACCTAGGCAGAGATATTGGGACCACAGTCCTAATTCAATGAGGTCCGTAACAGTTCTGCAAGCCAGTTATATGCATTTCAAGTTTGAACAATCCACATAAATTAAGTAAAGCAGAGCCCGAAAATTTAGATCCCAAAGACTGGAATCCGGTCCCCTTCTTGGTTGTTAAGGGACTTATAAGATTAGAATAATAAATATAAAAAGAACATGAACGTAAAGACAAACCCTAAAAGAAGACAAACACCTAGGCAGAGATATTGGGACCACAGTCCTAATTCAATGAGGTCCGTAACAGTTCTGCAAGCCAGTTATATGCATTTCAAGTTTGAACAATCCACATAAATTAAGTAAGCAGAGCCCGAAAATTTAGATCCCAAAGGCTGGAATCCGGTCCTCTTCTTGGTTGTTCAGGGACTTATAAGATTAGAATAATAAATATAAAAAGAACATATTTTATGCAAATAAATAATGTCTGCAAGCCTGTTGTAAATTTACTACAAAGTCGGTAAATTCAGATCTGCTAGCCGTACGTGCATGTGAGGTTTTGACCTTGTTTGCGAATCACCAAGTCCTTACCCAAAAAACAAGTCCAGATCACTAAATATGTACAAACAAGTGGGTGTGAATGTGTCATATATAATTAAAATATTGAGAGTTTGACAAAAAAATTAATGCTAAATAGCGTTTCTCCTAAGTAAGAACTCTATATAATTTGAGGACAGAGAAGGAGATAAATAAATATTAGGGATATGTTTGCTAATATATATATATATATATATATTTTCCTTTTTTCTGTTTTTTTATCCCAAAATATTAAC
>FXXK01002374.1:0-13642 GCA_900184695.1 Betula pendula | reverse complement strand
CAATGTTAATATTTATTTAAATAGAAGTTTATACACCAGCTCTAGCATGTGTATTCAGATGTGATTGTATTGTCTAGAGACAAAAAAAAAAAATAAAATAAAATAAAAGGATATAAAATTCCACTGCAAGATTTCTGATATATTGTATTATAGTAGTGGCGTCACGTGAAAAATAAGATATTTTTCGTTTACGACTTGGTTTTTAAGTTGGGGCATTACATAAACGCCTGCACTGTTATACCATAGATCCTCCTCTATAACCATGTGAGGAAAAATGGCCATTTTTCCATGCCAATGACTTTGTTAGAGGCTTAGGATGAGATAGGATTAGAAGCTATGTTAGATTAAGATTTTATTTAATAATAATTAACATATTTTAAGATTAAACTTCTGATGAGTATGGGTGCTATCTCATTGTTAGTTTATTTAAATACTGTTATTATGTTAATAAAATCATTCAGATAATTTAATTTTTAAACTTTTATTTGAAGGAGGCCCAGATTCCTTCTAGGAACTTATACTAAACAATTCAGTTATGCACTTGAAAAATTGAACATGAAACAGTCTCACTATGCGATTTTTCCTCACGTAAATTAGAATGGTGTTTTTTATTTTATTTTTTTAAAAAAATATTCATTCATTGATTGGGATCGATCTTACATCAAGCAAGGGTATGTTTGTTAATGTGTTTTTGTAATGTGTTTTTTGTTATTTATTTGAAAAATATTCTTAATGTCACATAAAGGTAAAAATTATTATTTTTTATTTTGAGGAGTATTGTGCGTTTGAATTTTTTTTGTTAATATAGTTTTCTTGAGAATATGAAAGAAAAGATAAAGAAAAAGCTGAGACAAACATTACTGTGATTTTCATTTTTCAAGACTGTAATTAAGTTGTCTTTCTTTTTGTGGCTTTAAAAGGATTGAAATTTCTTCTTTTATTTTTTTTATTTTTTTCTTGAAATCTGGCACAAATTTTATTAATAGAAAAAGAATTGAGAAAATTACATTTACTCCCACTAATTAATCCATTTTCACCTCCAAACCTCATGGCCACGCACCCTTAGCTCTACGACACGGCGCTCACGGCCTCGAATTCTCAAACTCCAACCACCATAACCACACTAGAAGACAACACCGTACCTCCAAACATCGTCAACATATATTTAATATTTATTATGCATTGTTTATTTATTTCAATATAAAATAATTTTAATATTTTTACATACTTGGTTGTGTTTCGGAAATTTAGCCAACCTAGTAACAGTTTCAGTTAAGTGCAAAAATATACCATCTGTTTTTTAAAAATAAGTTTTTAAGGCATAAAATATTTTTTATCCATAATTTATCCATTTAAATACCTTTGTTGAAAAATCTGCTTCAACAATAAGTACTGATATAATAAAATCATATATAATAGTTTAATTTAAAACTCATTATTAGAATAAAATATAGGTTATGAAATGTCTTAAGAATTTTAGAAAATATTGACTCAAAACATGTATTAATTCTAGTCCTTATTTAATTTTTTATTTATTTTTTTCTCTAATGTTTTTGTTTTTTGTTTAGGGCTAGCAGCCCTGGAGACTACGTTCTGACAAACAGCATGTGACCATTTGTCGGGCAAATTTATTTGTTTTATCCATAATTCATCCCATTTAAAACCCTTTGTCCATAAACATCTGGTTTTTTTTTTTTTAATTAATTAATTTATTTATTTATTTTATATCTAAGTTTTGTCCACAAACATCTACGTTTCTACGTACGCCATAACACACCCTCAGCGCAACCCTTCCTCCAAACCCAGCATAGATGCACGCACCCCCTTCTCGACTACTATATTAATATTATCTGGCACAAGCAGAAGTTTGAATATTAAAGTTTCGTGGGTTTCAAGAATCCTCAGAAAAATAAAGAAAAAAAAAATCAAAAGCCTTTTGCCATTGACTTGTGATAACGATGGTCTCGTCTTAGGTTTGTGTTATAAATCCTCAAGGGCTGAGAGAAACTGCATTGCACTCCTTCAGGTTGAATTGATTTGTTGAGGGGAGAGTGTACAACACTATTCTTGAGTCATTATCTTCTCTGTGCAGGTATTTGTTTGTCTAATACTCTTGTCATGTCTTCTTCATTGTGTCCGTCATCACCGTCCTTTATCTTAAATTTTCTGATACCCAGCGAATTCGTAGCTTACATTATCAATGCGCATTCGCATTAGATATGTGTTTGAGTTAATTACTTGAAATTGCTTTCATTTCTGATAAATATCATTACTAACCAAATTCCTTTTGGAAACCGTTTACTTGAAATTGCTTTCATTTCTAATAAATTTCATTACTAATCAAATTCTTTTGGTAACCGTGAAACAAAAAAGACGTGGATTTTTGGGTTGCAGTTATTTATTCAGGGAGTTATTTATGGAAAAAAATTCGGCCTAAGGTTATGTTTTGTTAAGGAGAGAAACACATAAGGAGTCCAACAAGAGTAAGTTAATATAAATATTAGGACACCACTTAGTATATTAATTACTCTCTTTTTTTATATTTTTTCAAAGTAGAACACGTCCTCACTTGTGAGTCTCTTCCACATCGACTCAACTCTCTTCCAATATGAGAGTCAAACCAAGACGCATGCTCGTATTAATGCACAGTAAAAGCTAACTATAACTCTGATATCAATTGTTAAGGAAAGAAACACATAAAGAGTCCAACATTAAGAGTTATAAGTTAATATACATACTATGACACCACTTTTAGTCCAAAAGTCTAAGCTAATGGGCTTGTATCCATTTAGGTATATTAACTGCTCTTTTTATTTATACTTTTTTTTATGTGAAACACAAAATTCACAAGTATCTAAACAACATGTTTGATAAAGAATAGTTTATCTATTGCAGGTAAAGCATTTATACGATGAAATCCTTATAGAGACATAGAAATTTCATAAAAACTACAAAAAGAACCAGAAAATAGTCAAAACATGAATAACTTTTCTATATTTTCTTAATTTTAGTATAGATATTTCAGTATTTCACCTGAAACCTAGTTAATTCCGTAGTATGTCATCTTCTTTTGTTAGTGTTAGTGATGTGAGACCAAGAGTTTCAGTGAGGTCCTCTGTGACAGTAGTACTTTAGCTAGCATTGGCTGTAATGAACGGGTTTCATATTTTCGATTTTATGTTGTATCTTTTATCTTTAATTTTTATACAATTATACTATTTATAGAGTATTTAATTAGATGAGTAATGCTATTTAGTAGACTCTTATACGACTATCATACAACTTGATAATGTGGCAATAAAAGTAAGCAATTAGATCAGCATTTGCAAAAAATAAAAATAAAAATTAAGGATTGATTTTCATTGCCACGTTATCTCAGTTATATGGTAATAGTATAAAAGTCTACTAAAAAACATTATTGTTAATTAGATTGAGCTAGAGTTTTAATTATCTTTATTTTAACACCAATATAAAGAGAAGTATGGGACTTTATATATTTTTTCCTTTCCTTCTCAATAGCTCGATTTCAGAACTTGTTTCATATAACGCTTTTAGGACTTTTGTTAGGTTAATATTGTTATATTACAATACATAGATTATAGTATGTACATAGATTTATATTGTGAACACTGCTGTTCCCTCCTATGGTACTTTACAATCTTCCCTCTTTATAAAGAGCTGCTATGTTTAAACAACTTAAGCAAACAAGATAGGTTGCTGCACAAGCTAGTTCTTACATCAGTGTCAGAGGCCAGTAAGAAGCGAGAGGGGTCAAATGACCCGCGAGTAGCGCCAAAAATGTTATTAAATGTTATTTATCGCAGATTATAATGGCTTGTTGTCCTCTTGCCTACCCTAAAAACGAAAAGTTGCCGGTAGCGACTAGCCCTAGTATACATTTCATGTATGACTCGAAAGCATTGTTTAGGAGGGTACGTTCCCTCCCTATCTCAACGTAATAGCAATACAAGTTGTCCCACAAACATCTTTAATTGTGTAATAATGGTAAAAGACTAAAACGGCAAATAGCAGTAGATGTTTCTCAAAATACACAGCGTACGGTTAAAAAGCAATAAAAGCTATGCCAGAAAATAATTGTCAAATCGTTGTAAAAAGACTAAAAGTATAAGTTTCCCAAAACCATAGCGTAGGATTAATATATTTTTGTGCACGCTCAAGTGAAAATTAAGCTTACACAGATGTTTCCGTTTTTTTTTAAAAAAAAAACTTGTTTTATAAAAAAAAATTCTCTCTATAACATCACATGCAATAATAATAATTATTATTATTATTTTACATTTTTCTCTGTACACGAGTTTTAATGATTGAGAACGAAAAATAGGGGAAAAAAAGAGAGAAGAAAAACTAGATATTATAATAATTCTTTAAAGAAATTAAGGCACATGCACATTGAATTTCTTGAAATTTTTTAAATATATTACCAAACTTTCACATCGATTTATTTTCTCAATTTACACTTAAGTAACCAAATTATGTTTCTAACTTTTTATATTTGAATTTTTGTTTTAAATAAATTTTCATATTTAAATAAAAATATGTAAAATTTTCTAAATCAACAAGAGAAATTAACATAAAACACAAATTACAAGTTATATTTATATGTTTTAAATGGTAATTAAATAATTTTTAATTATTCATTTATTTTGTTACTTGTAATATTATTTAATAATTCCAACAATCAATTTTGTTTTTAAAATTTTTTAATTTCTAAACTTAAATTATGGCTCCTCCACTTGGTGACATATATATATATACTTAACATATCATTGAGTTGTTGAGCATTCTTTGGTGCCATTCGTGACGTTGGGCGTTTGTGCATGCTAGACTAATTAGACTTACTGATTGATTCTACAAGCTAGGGCAAAATGGCTGGTGTACCACCTTCGAGAGAGATCCAGGCAAGTGGACGCCACACCCCCCCAGTGCCAGCTGCTGTGGCAAGTCAACTCCCAAGAGGTTTTTCCTTCCAATCATCAGCTACTTGTCATATTGAAACTTGGGATCTGTTTGCTTGTGTTTGCATAAATATATATATCATCCGGCCGGTTAGCAAATTCTCATGTTATTGCAAGAATTTGGGAGAAGATTAACATATAAACATAAATGAAAAACACTGACCTCATGCCATTGTTGTTTAAGTGCTTGAATTGAAGAACTAAGATTGAATATTTTTGAATTTGTAGAATTTATGAACCCTCGCAATATACTTAAATGGAAAGTGTTGGACACAATTTTTTGTCCATTTCTTTCTTATGTTCAAGTTGTGACTACATGCTTTTATATATATATATATCAACACCCTTATTCTGAAGGGATGGAGCCAAAAAGATAAATGGATAGGGGCCAAATTAGGGAAAAAAAAATAAAAATAAAAGGTAGGGACCAAAAAATTTAAATAAATAGAGCTAAATGAGTTGAAAATAAAATTATACTAATTAAAAATTTTTTTCATAGGAGTTGGGTGGGGGCCTTGGCCCCTACGGGCCACCCCCCAGCTCCGTCCCTAGTTATTCATAAAATGACGTTGCTTCTATTCATCAAGGAAGACAACTTTTGGTGCAAATGAGACAATCTTACCATTTGAATAGTTATCTTTATATTAATTACCCAAAAATTTTAATTTAATAAAACCTCTTTTAATATATATATATATATATGACATGTGGGCCACTTTTAATCTATTTGTAGAAGATAAGTCTTCATTTGGGTTGTTTTAAGGCTTTTAGACATAATAAACTACTTGGGACTTGTTGAGCATTCTCTGGTGCCATAACCATTCGTGATGTTTGGCGACTGTGCGAGACTAATTAATTATACGTACATATCTTAGCTATATATTGGTAAGACAAGTGAGCAGTACACCGGTACCAACAAGCGCTGGCGCGGTAAAGAATGTTATATATGTTTGCATGTATCATCTGGTTAATAAATTGTTATGTTATGTCGTACTTAAGGTGTCAGTCTAAAGAAAGAATGCTAAGATCGATTAATTTGCTATTGTATACCAGAGGACGACACTCCTGCTTGGGCTACGAATATGATTAGGGACTTTAAAGATCTGTTCAGAGAGTTAGATAGAAAGTTGGATGAAATTAAGCAACAGCTGAATGCCATCACTGCTAGGACTACGAGGCAGCCTTCTGTGTAAGTAAGGAGTAGACTTGGATGATCGTATTATACTTGTGCTGCATGTTATTGCTGGCTGAACATCTTTGGTGTACTGTTTTATAACCAAATAATTCTATCCTGTTTATTTTAGTTTCTAATTTATGTATTTGGTTGGATTTTAATCTCTTATCTTTATTAATACATTTCATTCTTCCTTTTACCTGTTGGCCGCACATTCGATCTCTCTTGCACTATCCTGTTACGTAACAAAAGGAGGGGTACTCCAAGCCGATGATCAGGACTCCAAGAGTCCTAGGAACAAGCAAGCAGCGGCTGGAGGATGATTCCTATTTTTATTATAACTCTATTAGTAATGAAGAAAGAGATAGTTTGTTATCTCTAAGTAGTACGTTGTATGGGTTTAATGCCGTCTAGAAGTTTTCAGACTTAATTAAAATACAAAGATCCAACTCAATTTCCGTAGTTTTTGTGAAATGCTGATCACTGTTATAAATCCTCAAGTCCGAACAGAAACTGCATTGCACTCCTTCTGGTTGGATTGATTTGTTGAGGGAGTGTACCTATTATTTAGTGATTATCTTCTCTGGTGTTTGGTTGTCTAATACTCTTGTCATGTCTTTTTCATTGCCTCTTTTAGAATATATTCATTCCTTGTCTATGTTGATTATATTTCTTTATATATGTTGATTTTATTTTGTAATATTGTCTATTAATTCCTTGATTGTGTTTTCTATTTTAACTGGTCTTATTCAACTATAGGCATTTTTTGTACAATTCAAAGATATAGAAATATAGTTGATGCAACATGGAAGGATTTTCCAGAAAATAGATAAAGAACAGAAAATAAAGATAAATATGACCGAAATAATGAAGAGAATGGGTTAAACTAAAGTCTCGCTGGTCTTGGCAGAGTCTCACCACCAAAAAAGAAGAAAAATCACATCTCAAAGAAAATATTTGTTTCTCATTAATGATAATCTGTCTCATAAGAGAGTAAAAAAAAAAAAAAAAAATGCTTAAATAGATTCTGACAGAAACTTTAACCTTAAATTGATTGAATTTTGAGCTAAGAGCCTATTTGGAATTGCGTTGAGAAACAGAGCTTTTAAATTCAAAATGAGCTTTTTAACAAAAGCTTTATTTTTAAATTTTTCTCAAAAATGCGTTTTTACCAATTTTAGAATCAAAAGTCAAAGAAGTACTTTTGGAGTTTTTTACCAAATATGCCAGCTTTTTGTTTGGCACAACTTTTTAGTTACTAATACTTTTTGAGCTCTCTAACGCAATCTCAAACAAGCTCTAAGCTCGTTATTGAATTATAAAATAATACAATGCGTAAAAATAACTCTAATCCTAGTTTGACTGACTTTGGGCAAAATCCATTATTGAATTATTAACTCTTAAAATATACGAATGACTTCAATAATTAATAAAACCTAAATAAATCTAAAGACTCAATATTTTCTTTTTTCATTCTGCATCATTCTTTCATTTTTTGAAAAACACATTTTTTTTCGAAAACATATTCTGAGAATGTGTTGGTCCAAGCTAAGCCCAACTCTTTGACTTTAAACTTCAGTAAGTTTTGGGCTTTATTTATTCCTCCTTCAACCCGCACTTCACAAGACTAATCTTCCAATGGCTTTATTTATTTATTTTTCTTCAAATAGAAACTTGCTGGAATTTACTATCTAAGATTGACCCATTGACTATCACAAAAACCAAAGCTTCCATGAAAGGAACAAAACACCCTTCCAGTATTTATTTTTTATTTTTTATTTTTGTTTTCCGAACCAAACATCCGGAACGAATCTTCGCATCCTCTTGTTTCTTAAGCAGACCTTTCCTCTCCATGTGGTTGAATAGGAACCCGGCAGTGGTTGATGGCCGTTGGAGTTGCGAGGGCAGATTTGCAGCTGGAGTGGGCAGATCTATACGATTGTGTTAAGCGGTGGGACGACGATCGGACGTTGCAACTGAGATGACAGTGGATGGGTGACTGTTTGGCAGTGGTGGTTGAAGAATCCGGCAATGGGAATTGGCTGAATTAGCACGATGAGGACTAATAGTCCTCAACTTCACCCTTTGAAGCCTAGTAGCACAATTGAGTCGCAGGCTTCGCCTAGGTGGCTGGCCCGAAAAGGGAATTTGCAGCTAGAAAGTCTCGAACCTAAGACTTATGGGATAATATTCTCTAAGGACCTTAAGCCTTAACCGGCCACTAGGCCAACCCTTTGAGTTGCAGGCTTCTCCTAGTACTGCTGGCCCTAAGAGAGAATTTGTACCTAGCAAGTCTCAAACCTGAGACCTATGGGATGATATTCTCTAAGGATCTCAAGCCTCAACCACTAGGCCAATTTCTTGGAGTTTATTATTATTCTATTAGTAAAGAACAAAGAGATAGTATGTTATCTCTAAGTAGTTGTATGGATATAATGTCGTTAGGCACCTCTACAAGTTTTTAGACTTAGTTGGAATACAAAGAAAGATCCAACTCGTCTTCCATAGTTTTTGTGAAATGCTAATTACTGTTATAAATCCTAAGTCCGGACAAAAACAGCATTGTACCTATTATTTAGTGATTATGCTCTGTATTTGTTTGTCTAATTAATACTCTTGTCATGTCTTCTTCATTGTGTCTCTTAGAATATATTTGTTGGGAAATAATCCGACTTTACATCCCAAACGGACCGGACGGCCCAGATGGCCCAATCTAGTTGAACAGCCCATAAACAACTGGTGGGCCAACGGAAAAGTCAATCAAAACCCAAAACAGCAATGCATGGATGTCTCAGGGATGGTAACATCATAGGCCAACAATCCCGGGGTTCACTGCGAGTGAATCCACAACACCGTTTCGGGAAACAAGCAAAGACCATCGAGTGTATACCCCAATCTCGGATATCTCGGGAGACATGAACCCAAATCTTGGGTACAACGGAAAAATAACTTAGTGAGCGTATGGATCCCGAGGAATCATTAATCCCTAGAAAGAGGGATTCCTGCCGATGCAGATCTAAAGTTTATAAAAGAAGAACACAATGAAATACCAGGTACATTGCTCTAGCATACAAAAAGTGAATACTAAAATTTCATCATTGCCACACTGACTTAGCCACCATAGCTATCCCCCGCAGGTCAGTTCTGGCAAGCTCCTTTACTTCTCTTATTTTCTTAATAAATTCGTTATAAATTCTCTAGATTCAAGATCTGCTTGGTTCGGGTACTCACTAGACCAAAAGCTGCTCCAACAATATTCATAATATAATATGATAGTTGCCATATTAGTTTGACCGGTTTATTTCCTTGTCTATGTTGATTATATTTCTTTATATATGTTGTTTTATTTTGTAAAATTGTTCGTTAATTCTTTGCTTGAATTTTCCATTTTAACTGGCTTTATTCAACTATAGGCATTTCTTGTACACAGTTCAAAGATATAGAAATATAGTATTCAATTCAAAGTTTTACTTTTTCTAGTTATTTTAACATGGTATTAGATTAAGATCAAATCGGATAGATTTGTTGAGTGATATAAGGCACGTCTTATGGCTAAGGGCTAAGTTCAATCAGTACTTTGGCATTGATTATAAGGAGATATTTGCATCGGATGCTTGACTTACCTCTGTCTGATCTCTCCTTGTCATTGCCTCTGTACGTTGTTGGGATCTTTTTTAGATGGATATGAAAATTGCATTTCTCAATGGTGATCTTAGTAAAAAAGTTTATATGCAGCCTCCTCATGGATACACTCATCCTCCACACAAAGTTTGACGGCTCCAGTGAGCATTGTACGGGTTGAAACAGGCTCCACATGCTTGGTTTTTCAGATTCATCTCAATTATCACACAAATTGGATTTGTTTCCAACTTCTATGATTCTGCACTTTTTATTCAGTGATTTCATGCTGGCCTTCTTCTTCTTTTACTATATGTTGATGATATTGCCGGAATTGTAACTGTTAGGCTTTTAGTGTTGGCTAATTCGGTGCCAAAATTTTTTCGATGTAATTTGGTTTTAGACAATGTTTTTAGGAATTTTTGGTGTAAAAATTCATTTTTTGTGGTCTCAGTTTGAACAGGACAGTGTAAGGAGCACTTTGAAGACTTCCAGAAAGCTTCATCCTAAATCCCATTCCATTTGTGTTTGAACTAAAGAGTTTTAGAGTTAGCCGTTCTATTTTCCGTCCTATTTCAATTCGAACCGATAGTTTAAGGATTGACCCAGCTAGAGTAAAATAATCATAACTTTTGATTCCAAAATATGATGAAGCCAAGCTCGATGGCATTGAGAAGCTAATTCAAAATTCTACAATGTTTTAATTCATTAAACGTTTCCAATTCCAACATTCAGGGAGTCAAAACGGGTTGTGAAGAAGAGACTGGAAATCTAAATCGCTGGAACCTGCTCCAGTTCGAACTGTAACTTATCAATTCGAACAGGAGTCGTAAAAAATCAATTTTGGGACAGCTGACCTTTATTTTTTAGGGCTACTTTCTCAAGTTTATTTAAGGGCTTTTAGAGCACAAATTTTGCAAAGATTGAAAACAATATATCCAGAGAAAAAATAGTTTTTTCCTTCTTGTGCTTAGAGAGAAAATTTAGGTTTTTATGCTTTCAATTACTCATTTCTTAGAGTCTTTGTTGTAAATCAGAATCTTTCATCAAGAATTGGAGTTCCAATATAGAAGATTAAGAAGAATAATTGCTCAAAGGTTCTGAAGTTACTGTGGCAGAAGGCAAGTGGGTCGCTTGTCTTGGTAGAAGAGGAAATCCGTTACAAAGGTTTTGTAAGTGTGATTACTTATACAACTCAATTCTTTTTTTGTACATTGATTTTATGGGTTAGCTACCTCGAAGTGGTTTTACTTTTGAAAAAGCTCTTCAAAAGATTTTCACTTCGTCACCAAAATGTTTGTGTTTATTGTTTTTATCGCTTTTATATTTTTGGTGACTTTTTGTGTGGCTAATTTATTTTTAATTCCACATTATTTTAGCACAATTCAAGCCCCATTCTAGGTGGTGTTTGGAGTCTGTTTTATTATTTTCAGTAACCTTCAACATTTTTTGATCCAACAATTTGAGATCAAGGATTTGGGCTCTCTCAGCTACTTTTTTCGATTTGAAGTTTCTTTTGATTTTTTCAATGATTATTATCTCTCTCAAGCTATATATGCTTTTGATCTCCTCTCACGGCTTAAACTTTACTCATTGTAAAATTGTTGATAGTTCTCTAGAAATGAATGTCAAGTTTCGAGCCACTGATGATGAGTTACCTCCAGATACCACTCTTTATAGATAGTTAGTTGGGAGTCTCATTACCAGACTGTCAGAAGACCGGATCTTGCCTACTGCATATGCATAAATAAGACTTTTTATCTACTCTTGTTCTAATACATTTTCGGGCCATTAACTTTACTAAATTTATTCCCTTTAATAATATGTGCTACTAAAGGTGCATAGTCCTTCATTCTAAATCTCTCTGAAACTTTTTAATGTAGGGATTCAGATACATTCTTAACATTTTTTAATTTTTGTTTATGTGAATCTCAGTGGCAAAGACATAAAAGGCTTCAACCAAATCCTTAATTTCAAAGTTTTGAGAGAGTAACTATTTAGTTTCTTGTAGCAAACCTAAATCATTGCTTGCAAAAAAAAAAATATATATCATCTACTTATAGGACAAGAGGGTTCTTTGAAGAACACTTTGAGCTTTGGAGAATGAGACTTTTCTTGCTCATCACTAGAACTTTGATCAACCCTAGATTCTTCTATAACTCGTAATTGCTCCCCCTCACTTGATGCACCAGATGACTCATCATCAATCACTACATTTAATATTGATTCCATGATTGTGTTTATTCTCTTGTTAGACTCTACTTGCTCAGCTTGAGGAAGAATAGCCCAGAAAAATATCTTCATCACTCTTGGTGTTGAATTTGCCTAAGTTTTCCCGGTCTCTTAAAATATAACACTTGTTTCCAAAGACTCGGAAATACTTAACCATGGACTTCTTTCCTTTCCACAGCTCATAAGGAGACTTATTAGTTTCTGGCCTCAAATACACCCTGTTGATGATGTGGCACGCAATGCTCATAGCTTCACCCCAAAAGTAAATTGCCAAGTTCTTGCATAAATCATAACTCGGGCCATTTATTGAATCATCCGATTCTTCCGTTCAACTACTCCATTTTGCTGTGGAGTAATAGGAGCTGAAAATTCTTGCTTGATATTATGTTAATTACAAAATTATTTAAAGCTTAAATTTCAAACTCTCTACCATGATCCCTGCGAATTCTCTTGATGGAATAGTCTTGTTCATTATGTATCTTCCTAAAGAGATTCTAAGCTTGTTCAAATATTTCTGATTTTTCTTTAAGCAGGATCACCCACTAACCTAAGTGTATCGGGAGAAGTTATCAAATTTTACCATAATATGCCTATTGCCTCCCAAGCTTTTAGTTGTCGTGGGACCCATGAGGTCCATGTGAAGAATTTCAAGATCTCTAGAAGTAAGGATGCCTGAAGTCTTCTTGTGTTGTGCCCTCACTTGCTTTTTTAGTTGACATGGCCCACACATGATCTTCTCAATTTTGTCCAGCTTGGGAAAATTAATGATTGCTTCTTTCTTGGCAACTTTGGCAAGAGTTTTGAAATTTACGTGATGTAGTTGTTGATGCCATAGTTCCCCTTCATCAACTATTACTTTATTGTAGCTTATCTTTGAATTTGGAGAAAGCCCATAACATTTGTCTGTTATTCGTTCTCAACCCATAAACCATTTACCATTACTGTTAAAGATGTTGCATTCTTTGTTGGAAAATTGCACCATAAGATCATTGTCACAGAACTGACTTAGGCTCAATAAATTTGCCTTCAGTCCTTCTACACTCTTTCATGAAGAGTAGGGACATCTAAAATATCAACTATACCTTTTCCCCTGACTTTAGACTTACTACAATCCCCATTATGTAATAATATCACCCTTACACTCTTTAAATTCCTTAAACATGATCTTATCACCTAACATGTGTTTAGAACAACCACTATCTACATACCACAAACACATGTCAAGGAATTTGAGTACAGTGTGAACAACCAAACACATATGGTCTTCATTTTTCACTCAAACTTGCTTATCTTTAGGTGAGGTCATGTAACACCCGTAGATTTAATCAACAAAATAATTAAACTCGACTTTTGGCATTTCTTCTTGTTTTTAGGGTTACGTGAAAGAGAAAGAGGAGGCACGTTATATTGTTGTACGTAGCCTACCTCACACATATTATTATATAGGCTTTGAGAAATAATACAATGACCATAATACCCTCAAACCCTAATACATTATTCTAACACTCCCCCTCAAGCTGGAGCATATATATCATATAAACCCAGCTTGTTACAAATAAACTCTAACTGGTTCCGACATAAAGCTTTTGTAAACACATCAGCTAACTGGTCTCCAGACTTCACGAATGCTGTAGATATATCT